>PVKP010045589.1:0-16049 GCA_004027715.1 Plecturocebus donacophilus | reverse complement strand
TTTAAAAGTGACCACATAACTGGAAGTAAATCACTCCCCAGCAATTGCATAGCATTTCACAGGTTTAAATAAAATATTGGTTGGCTGCTTATTGGTTATTTTCATCCCCTATTCCTTCCTGTCTCCATTGTTAAACACAATTATTGGCATAAAAGAGGTTTTTAATACCCATTTTTAGACTGTATTCTAGCCTGGGCAATAAAACAAGAATCCCCTTCTCTCTCCCTCTTTCTCTTCCTCTTTCTTTCTCTCTTTCATTCTTTTTTTTCTTTCTTTTGCTGTTTCTTTCTCCTTTTCTCTTTTTCTAAAATCTCTTCCTCTTTCTCTTTCAATCTTTCCTTTCTTTTGATGTTTCTTTCTTTCTCCTTTTCTCTCTTTTTCTAAAATCTCTTCCTCTTTCTTTCTCTCTTTCATTCTTAAAAAAAAAAAAAAGTGGACCCTCAGGATGGGAACACTATGAGGAGAGGGGACAACTCTAGTAGCAAGTCTCCAAAGATGGCCCCCCACCAACCACACCTCCCAATGATTACATTCCTGTGCAGTCCCCTACCACAATGAACCTGGCTTGGTCCTGTCATTTGCTGTAACCATCAGAATGCAGCAGAAGTGACACTGTGCCAGTTCCAGGACTGGCAGCTTTTACTTTTGCCCTCATGAGAAAAACCAGATACCCTACTGGAGAGAGACCACGTGGAGGAGCACAAAGGGGCCACGGTTGCCCTGGACCAGTCAGCTTAAGGCTGTCAGGAACAACCCTGAAGTCTGACAAAATCAGGTTTATTCACCCATTGCAATGAGGGAGACAGCAGCCCAGAGGAACTGTGGGGCAGCTCGCCAAACAAACGTAAAGTGGAGTTAGTTTAGGATTTGGAGGAAAGGTGGATTTAGGTGGAATTTAAACGAAGTAGATTTTTTCTGCTTGTTTTAGAATTGAAAAATTGTTCTATAAATTGAAGTCATAAAGGAAAATTGAAAGTGGCATTAAGAGTCAATTTTCACACAAAGCATTTGAAAAATGTATGTGCATTATGTAGATGAGAAGGCGGCTCAAGAAAAATGAGTTGGGGGTATCCACGCTGGTTCATGCCTGTAATCCCAGAACTCTGAGAGACCAATGCAGGTGGATCACTTGAGACCAGGAGTTTGAGACCAGCCTGGACAACACAGAGAAACTCAGTCTTTACAAAAAATATAAAAACTGTCTGGACATGGTGGCATATACCTGTAGTTCCAGCTACTCGGGAGGCTGACGTGGGAGGGTCACTTGAGCCTGGGAGGCAGAGGTTGCAGTAAGCTGAGATTGTGCCACTGCACTCCAGCCTGGGCAACAGAGCAAGACCCAATCTTGGAAAATAAAAAAAAAGAAGGATAAGGGGAGTATAGACCAGAGCCTGAGGGATGAGGGGGATGAGGGAAACTTAGGATCCTAGCCCAGTTACACACTGAAGCAATGGAGATCTGCTGGGAGCCAAGTAATAAGAATAAGATAATACTGTGCCTAGCTGGCCCAGGAAGTGCCAACAGATGCAAAGCCATATACAACATTCAGTCTTTTAATGTCTGTCATTTTAACAAATTGAGATGTCATATTCCACAGACCATAAAGTCATGTAAGTCACCATTTTAGACTACATAATTTTTAGTTTTGATCTGAGTGTTGATGGTCTCAAAGCAAAGCAGGCTCTGTGTAAAGGGTTCAACACCAGGTCTGGACTATGAAGGAGACCCCAGAGTCCTCCTGCTTCCTTGGATATTAGAAAGCTGTGATAGATGTAGAATGGTGTGTCCAGAAAGCCCTCTGCATCTGAGTTGCAAATTAAAACTGTTTATCTGCCAAAGTGACTTAGCTCCTCCAGGCAAAAGTGGAGTATGTCAATACGACTTATAAAAGTTTCTAATAATCTGTGATTTTAGAAAACAAAGCTTTTCACTGAATAAGAAAGGTAATTGTTAGCCACTTATAGCTGCTGTGTGCCTCTGCATGAAAAATTTCCTCCTGTTAATTTTGCATCTGGCTTATCCATGTATTAGTGCATTCTTGCAGTACTAAAAAGAAATACCTGAGACTGGGTAATATATAAAGAAAAGAAGTTTAATTGGCTAATAGTTCCATAGGCTGTAGAAGAAACATGGATGCTACCATCTTCTTGGCTTCTGGGGAGGCCTAAGGAAACCTATTATCGCAGAAGGCGAAGGGGAAATAGACATGTCTTACGTGGCCGGAGCAGGAGTAAGAGGGAGTTGGGGCACCACACACTTTTAAACAACCAGGTCTCATGATAATTCACTCACTAACCATCATGAGAACAGCACCAAGGGGATGGTGCTAACCCATTTATGAGCGCTCTGCCCCCATAAGCCAATCACCTCCCACCATCTCCAACAGGAGAGATTGCAATTTGACATGAGATTTGCTGGACACAGATTCAAACCATGTCAATCTGACTTTGTTATTCCAGCCTAATGTCTATCTAGGTGGATTGTTTTCTTTTTTTTTTTACGTTCTTAGCCCAAGCTCACTTTTATTTTCTCAGAGTGAAGAAGGCAGGCAACTCAGACCTTCCAGCCCAGTGCTGTCCTTGAGAGGACCCAGCTTTAGCTGTCATCTGCCCACAGCTGCATAAGATAGCTCAAGTGGGATAAGCAGAAGAACGACTGAATCCAGTCAACCCACAAAAAAGTGAGAGAATAATGTCTTGGATTTAGCCAATCTAGTTTGGGATGGTTTGTTGCTTATAAATGGATCATTGAATCAGTCATTCTTCAAGAACTCTCCCCTGATGGCAGGATGGTAGTAAGACCCCTGAAAATTAGATCCTACCCAGAGAAGAAAACAAGGGAGAGGAATGAGCCTAAATTAGAGACTTACTCAAAAGAGACTTGAGTTTTAATCTCTAGTGATGGAAGTCAGAAAAGTAATGCCTCTGGGGAATGGATGGCTTGGCTGGAGAGGGTATAAGAGAGCCTTCTGGATTGCTGGCAATGCCCTATACCTTGATCTGGGTGGTGGTTACATGGCTATATACATATGAAAAATTCAGCGAGCTGTACACTTAAACACAAAGTGGGAATAGAGTTTGAGAGCTAATTTCTATTATTGAGTAATAAAGTTAATGAATTATGTGAAATCTACACCTGCCATAAACATGTAAGTGAAAACAGAGAATAGCAGACACATGAAGTAAACAAACATTTATACAGAAAAAAGTAGTATTTATGAATCTAAACACTGAGTGACCAAGATGCCAAACAGAAACATGATTAAGAACAGGGAACTTGAGAATATTAAATTATAACATTGCTGGAATACTCATTCTTGTAACTCCTATTTCAATTTAATTTAGAAGTAGACTATACCCATCATCCCTAGAATTAGAGATGGAAAGCAGCTTTGAGATCCTCCTACACTGGTTCTCAAACTGGGCTGCACATTGGAATCATCTGAAGAGCTTTAAAAAATACTGATGCCTGGGTGTGGCTTGGGAATCAGGAGTTTTAAAACTTCCCCAGGTGACTTCAGTGTGCCGCCAGGGTTGAGAATTATGGGTCAATTTCAACCACTCTTCTCACAAATTGGAACACAGAGGCCCAGGACTGGGAAATGGTTTGCTAAATATCCATTAATTGGCTACAGCCAATTTTCTCTGATGTGCTCTAATAGGAGGGAGCTGTGGTATGGATAATACCAAACAGTGAATAATCTAAGAATAATTTCTATTTGGTTCGGGAAACCAGCACATGACTTCCTGGCCGCCGACTGGCCTGGCTAATTCAGTTGGGTCGAAATGAATGTGCTTTCTCCTGCACTGACACTGACAACCCAGCTCTGTGCTGAGATGTGTAAAGAAGGTGGCCGAATTAAACGCCGGCTGGGGCCAGTTCTCCAGTGGGCAACAGTCAAGCTGTCAATAGTACATCATCACCTTATGGATATAGGAACGTGTCTTACCAGAGGGTTCCACGATGGATCAAAGCTAGCTTTCTCCTTACTCTATATTCCATGAGGGTTGGGGACCGGAGGCATAAAGAAGGAACGAAGGAAGAGGGGCTAATATTTTTCAAGGAGCTATTTGGTGCCAAGTTTCATACTAAGCATTTCTATAAACACCATATTGTCTTGGACAGTTCTGAGTTAGGCATTCTATAACCCACATTATAGTTGAGAGAGGGTGCATACCCAAAGCAGAGCCAGAATAGAAACTCTGGCTTATCACACTCAACACTTTCTGATATACCAGCTGTCTGTCAAAGAGGGAGAGATGCAGATGGACTGGGTCAGATCCTTAGATTTTAAGTGCTGCTAAGCAAACTTCACCTCCCAATTTTTCAGTTCTAACAGTCTAAAGGCAGCAAGCAGCAAAGATACCTCTAGAAAGTGCCTGTGCCGCCATGAGAATCTGTCTACAACCACAGGAGCATAACTGACCAAGAGCCCCAGCTGCCACTCTTAGACATCTGTCACCTACATTTATGCTGAGGCCACATTTCCCAGGCATTGTGATGCTCCTCTCCAATGTCTGAGTCCAGTAAGAATACAAAGGTGGGCCTGTTCCTGGAAGGCATGGGATTCCTCTGATGGAAGCCTTGCTAAATTCTCCTCAGATGGCAGCCAGCCTGGATGCTTCTGCCAATCCTTCCTCCCCTCTCTCCTCGTTGGGGTCTGACCCACATTGCAGTCTGATGGCTCTCAGCCTTTTCCAGCTCTTCTGTTTTCTCTCACAGAGGCATTTCCCTTAATAAAGTCCCTCATGTATTTAATCCTACCTTGGCATCTACTTTTCAGAGGACCTGGACGACAGCAATGCCCCTCCATAATGGCACCCCCAACTATATACACATCAGTGGGGAAAGGGAGGGAGAAAAGGTCACCTGTGACTCATCAAGGGGAAGCTGCTCTGAACTTTTTTTTTTAATTATAGGTACATAGGTGTATAAATTTATGGGGTGCATATTTTGATACAGCCATACAATACATAATAATTACATCAGGGTAAATGGGGTATCCATCACCTCACACATTTATCCTTCCTTTGTGTTACAAACAATCCAATTATACTCTTTCGGTTATTTTAAAATGTACAATTGTTGACTATAGTCATCCTGTTGTGCTATCAAATACTAGGTCTTATTCATTCTTTTTATTTTTTTGTACCCATTAACCATTCCCACTGCCCCCTCTCCTGACCACTGTTGGCAGCCTCTGGTAACCATCCTTCTACTCTCTATGTCCATGAGTTCGATTGTTTTAATTTTTAGCTCCCACAAATAAGGGAGAACATGTGAAGTCTGTCTTTCTGTGGCTAGCTTATTTTACTTAACATAGTGGCCTCCAATTCCATCCATGTTGTTGCAAATGACAGGATCTCATTCTTTTTATGACTGAAGAGTACTACATTGTGTATATATACCACATTTTCTTTATTGATCCATCTGCTAATGGACACTTAGGATGTTTCCAGAACTTGGCTATTGTAAACAGTGCTACAATAAACACAGGAGTGCAGATACTGCTTCGATATACTGATTCCTTTCTTTTGGGTATAAACTTACCAGTGGGTTGCTGGGTCATATTATAGCTCTATTTTTAGGTTTTTTGTTTTGTTTTGTTTTTTGAGACAGGGTCTTGCTCTGTCACCTAGGCAAGAGAGCAGGGGCACAGTGTCAACTCACTGCAGCCTCTCGACCTCTTGGGCTCAAGCAATCCTCCATCCACAGTCTCCCAAGTAGCTGGGACTACAGGCATATATCATCATGCCTGGCTAATTTTTTTTTGTATTTTTGCAGAGACAGGGTTTTGCGGTATTTCCCAGGCTGGTCTCAAATGCCTGAGCTGAAGCAATCTGCCCTCCTTAGCCTCCCAAAGTGCTGAGATTACAGGTGTGAGCCACCACACCCAGCCCTCTACTTTCAGTTTTTTGAGGAACCTCCAAAGTGCTCTCCACAGTGGTCATACTAATTTATATTCCACTAACAGTGTACAGGGTTCTTTTTTCTCCACATCCTCTCCAGTATTTGTTATTGCCTGTCTTTTGAATAAAAGCCATTTTAACTGGGGCAAGATAATATATAATTGCAGTTTTCAGGTACATTTTTCTGATGATCATGATATTGAATACCTTTTCATGTACCTGTTTCCCATTTGTATGACTTTTGAGAAATGTCTATTCAGATCTCTTGCCCATTTTTTTAATTGTATTAGATTTTTTTTCCCTATAGAGTCGTTTGAGCTCCTTATATATTTTGATGGGTAGTTTGCAAATATTTTCTCCTGTTCTGCAAGTTGTCTCTTCATTTTGTTCCCTTTGCTGTGCAGAAGCTTTTTAACTTGATGTGACCCCATTCATCTATTTTTGCTTTGGTTGCCTGTGCTTGTGGGGTATTACTTATGGTTCAATCTTGGTAGGTTGTATGTATCTAGGAATTTATCTATTTCCTCTGGGTTTTCCAATTTATTGTCATATAGTGGCTCATGGTGGCCTCTAATGATCCTTTGAATTTCTATGGTATCAGTTGTAATGTGTCTTTTTTCATCTTTGATCTGAGATGAAATAAATATTTTTTCTTAATCTGGCTAAAGGATTCTATATTTTAAAAAAGGTTTTGTTGATCTTTTGCATTGTTTTATTTCAATTACATTTATTTCTGCTCTGATCTTTATTATTTCTTCTACTTATCTTAAGTTTGGTTTGCTCTTGCTTTTCTAATTCCTAAAGATGCATTGTTATGTTGTTTATCTTTTTCTTTCTTTCTTTTTTTTTTGAGATAGAGTCTTGCTCTGTCTCCCAGGCTGGAGTGCAGTGGTGTGATCTTGGTTCAGTGAAACTCCTGCCTTCTGGGTTCAAGTGATTCTCCTGCCTCAGCCTCCCAAGTAGCTGGGATTATAGGAATATGCTACCACACCCTGCTAATTTATTTTTTTCTGTATTTTTAGTAGAGACAGGGTTTCACCACATTGACTAGGCTGGTCTCAAACTCCTGGCCTCAGGTGATCTGCCCACCTCAGCCTCCCAGAGTGCTGGGATTACAGGCATGAGCCACTGTGCCCAGCCAGGTTTTCTACTTTTTTGGTTTAGGCACTTATAGCTATAAACTTCCCTCTTAGTACTGCTTTTGCTGTATTCCATAGGTTTTGATATGCTGTGTTTCCATTATCATTTGCTTCAATAATTTTTTCAGTTTCCTTCTTCATATCTTCATTGACCCATTAGTTACTGAGACATATATTGTTTAATTTCCATGTGTTTGTATAGTTTCCAGAATTCCTCGTTATTCTAGTTTTAGTCCACTGAGATCAGGGAAGATACTTGATATTATCATTTCAGTTTTTTGAATGTTTTAAGACTTGTTTTGTGGCCTAATATACGGCCTATTCCTGAGAATAATCTATGTGCTGAGGAGAAGGATGTGTATTCTGCAGCCATTGCATGAAATGTTCTGTAGATATCTGTTAGGTCCATTTGGTCTGTAGTGCAGATTAAGTCCAATGTTACTTTGTTTTCTGTCTTGATGATCTGCCCAATGCTGAAAGTGGGGTGTTGAAGTCTCCCGCTATTATTATATTGGGGTCTATCTCACTCTTTAACTCTAATATTTGCTTTATGTATCTAGGTGCTCCAGTATTAGGTGGATATATACTTATAATTGTTATAATTTCTTGCTGAATTGACTCCTCTATAAGTTTATAATAATTTGGTCTCTTTTCACAGTTTTTGTCTTGAAGTCTATTTTGTCTGATATAGATATAGCTACTCCTGCTCTTTTTTGATTTCTATTTGCATGGAATATCTTTTTTCATCCCTTTACTTTGTCTATGAGTGTCTTTATAGGTGAAGTGTGTTTCTTGTAGGCAACAGATCATTGGGTCTTTTTTTTTTTTTTAATCCAATCAACCACTCTATGCCTTTTGATTGGTTTAGTCCATTTACATTCAATATTATTATTGATAAGTAATGACTTGTTTTCTGGCTGTTTTGTAATCTTCTCTTCCTTCTTTCCTTCCTTCCTGTCTTCCTTACAGTGAAGATGATTTTCTCTGGTGGTATGTTTCAATTTCTTGCTTTTTATTTTTTTGTGTTATCTATTACATGTTTTTTGATTTGAGGTTATCATGAAGCTTGCAAATAGTATATTACAATCCATTTTTTAAAACTGATGACGCTTGTATAAACAAGAAAAGAGAAAACCAATTAAAATGCTACACTTTTTACATCCATGTAGTATGGGAAATAAAAATAAATAAAAATAAAAATCTCTACACTTTAACTTCTTTCCCCTACTTTTTATTTAGTTGTTGTTTTCATTTATATCTTATTGTACTCTCTCTGTCTTGAAAAGTTGTTGTAATTATTGTTTTGTTTTGAGATAGGGTCTCACTTGATGCCCAGGCTGGCTGCAGCCTTGACCTTCAAGGCTCAGGTGACTCACACCTCAGCCTCCTGAGTAGCTGAAACTACAGGCACATGCCACACCACCAGACGATTTTTTTTTTTTTTTTGTATTTTTTTGTAGTGACAGGGTTTCACTATGTTTCCCAGGCTAGTCTTGAACTTTGGGCTCAAGTGACCTGCCTACCTTGGCCTCTCAAAGTGCTGGGATTACAAGCAAGAGCCACTGTGCATGGCCATTTTTGACTGGTTCATCATTTAGTCTTTCTATTTAAGATATGAGTCTGTATACCACAATTACAATGTTATAATATTCTAGGTCCTTCTGCGTATTTACTATTAACAGTGAATTTTGTAGCTTCAGATATTTCTTATTGCTCACTAACGTCTTTTTCTTTTAGACTGAAGAACTCCCTTTAGCATTTCTTGTAGGACAGGTCTGGTGTTGATGAAACTCCTCAGTTTTTATCTGGAAAAGTATTTCTTCTTCATAGTTGAAAGATATATTCGCTGTATATATTATTCCAGGGTAAAATATTTTTCCTTCAGCACTTGAAATGTGTCATGTCAGTCTTTCTACTGGCCTGTAAAGTTTCCACTGAAAAGTCTGCTGCCAGATGTATTGGAGCTTCATTGTATATTGTTTCTTTTCTCTTGCTTTTAGGATTATTTATTCATCCTTGACCTTAGAGAGTTTATTTTTCAATGCTTCTTCCTCATTTTCTCTTGCTGCCACCATGTAAGAAGTGCCTTTCACCTCTCATCACTATTCTGAGGCCTCCCAAGCCATGTGGAACTGTAAGTCCAATTAAACCTCTTTTTCTTCCCAGTCTTGGGTATGTCTTTACAAGCAGCATGAAAATGAACTAATACAGTAACTTGGTACCAGTAGAGCGGGGCATTGCTGAAAAGATACCCAAATATGTGAAAGCAACTTTGGAACTGGGTAACAGGAAGAGATTGGAATAGATTGAAGGGCTCAGAAGAAGACAGGAAAATGTGGAAAAGTTTGGAACTTCCTAGAGACTTGTTGAATACCTTTGTCCAAAATGCTGATAGCAATACGGACAATAAAATTCAAGCTGAGGTGGTCTCAGATAGAGATGAGGAACTTGTTGGGAACTGGAGCAAAGGTGACTCTTGTTATGTTTTAGCAAAGAGAGTGGCAGCATTTTGCCCCTGCCCTAGAGATCTGCGGAACTTTGAATTTTAAAGAGATGATTTAGGTTTATCTGGTGGAAGAAATTTCTAAGCATCAAAGCATTCAAGAGGTGACTTGGGGCTGGGCATTGTGGCTCATCCCTGTAATCCCAGAACTTTGGGAGGCCAAGACGGGTAGATCACAAGGTCAGGAGTTCAAGACCAGCCTGGGCAAGATGGTGAAACCCTGTCTCTATTAAAAATACAAAAATTAGCCAGGCATGGTGGCAGACACCTGTAATCCCAGCTACTCGGGAGGCTGAGGCAGAGAACTGCTTGTATCCAGGTGATGGAGGTTACAGTAAGCTGAGATCACACCACTGCACTTCAGCCTGAGCAACAGAGCAAGACTTGGTCTCAAAAAAAAAAAAGATGACTTGGGTGCTGTTATAGGTATTCATTTTTATAAGGGAAGCAGAGCATAAAAGTTTGGAAAATGTGCAGCCAAACTGTGCAATAGAAAAGAAAAACCCATTTTCTGGAGAGAATTTCAAGTCAGCTGCAGAAATTTGCATAAGTAGCAAGGAGTCTAATGTTAATCCCCAAGACCATGGGGAAAATGTCTCCAGGCAATGTCAGAGAACTTCACAGCAGCCCCTTCAAACACAGACCTGAAGGGCCAACGAGGAAAAAGTGGTTTTGTAGGCTGGGTCCAGGGTCCCCATGCTGTGTGCAGCCTTGGGACTTGGTGCCCTGTGTCCTAGCTGCTAAAGCATGGCTGAAAGGGGCCAATGTACAGCTCAGGCTGTGGATTCAGAGGGTGGAAGCCTCAATCCTTGGCAGCTTGCATGTGGTATTGAGCCTGCAGGTGCACAGAAGTCGAGAATTGAGGTTTGGGAACCTCTGCCTAGATTTCAGAAGATGTATGGAAACACTGGATGCCCAGGCACAAGTTTGCTGCAGGTGCAGGGCCCTCATGGAGAACCTCTGCTAGGGCAGTGCAGAAGGGAAATGTGGGGTCTGGGCCCCCACACAGTCCCTACTGGGGCACCACCTAGTGGAGCTATGAGAAGAGGGCCACTGTCCTCCAGACCCCAGAAGGGTAGATCCACTGAATGCTTGCACCGTGTGCCTGGAAAAGCCACAGACACTCAATGCCAGCCCATGAAAACAGCCAGGAGGGAAAATGTACCCTACAAAGTCACAGGGGTGGAGCTGCCCAAGTCCAAGAGAACCCACCTCTTGAATCAGCATGACCTGGATGTGAGACCTGGAGTCAAAGGAGATCATTTTGGAGCTTTAAAATTTGACTGCCCCACTGGATTTAGGACTTGCATGGGCCCTGTAGCCCCTTAGTTTTGGCCAATGTCTCCCATTTGGAATGGCTGTATTTACCCAATCCCTCTACCTCTGCTGTATCTAGGACGTAACTAGCTTGCTTTTGATTTTACAGGCTCATAGGCTGAAGAAACTTGCCTTGTCTCAGATGAGACTTTGTACTGTGGACTTTTGGGTTAATGCTGAAATGAGTTAAGACTTTGGAGGACTGTTGGGAAGGCGTGATTGGTTTTAAAATGTGAAGACATAAGATTTGGAGGGGCCAGAGGCAGAATGATATAGTTTGATTGTGCCCCCAGCCAAATCTCAACTTGAATTGTATCTCCCAGAATTCCCATGTTTTGGGGGAGGACACAAAGGGAGGTAATTTAATCATAGGGGCTGGTCTTTCCTGTACTATTCCCGTGATAGTCTCACGAGACCTGATGGGTTTATCAGGGGGTTCCGTTTTTACTTCTTCCTCATTTTCTCTTGCCACCACCATGTAAGAAGTACCTTTCACCTCCTGCCATGATTCTGAGGCCTCCCCAGCCAAGTGGAACTGTAAGTCCAATTAAACCTCTTTTTCTTTCCAGTTTCCAGTATGTCTTTACTAGCAGCATAAAAACGGACTAACACAGACAGTTTTTGTAGTCTTCACAATCTGGGCTTGTTTGTACCTATCCTTCTTAGGAAGGCTTTCCAGGCATTTGAAGGAATTTGGGTATTGTGATCCAAGTTTTTGGCTGCTGCAGCCATATCTACATTAGGGAGCACCCTAAGCCCAGTAATGCAGTGTAATGCCCCAAGACTTTGGTGGTCTTGGATAAGATCCAGAAGAATTCTCTGAATTGCCAGGCCTAGACTCTTGTTCTCTTACCTTACTTTCTCCCAAACAAATGTAATCTGTCTGTGCTGAGCTGCCTGGAGCTGGGGGAGGGATGATACAAGCACACACACCTATGGCCACTACCATTGGGACTGCACTGGGTCAGACTTGAAGCCAGCACAGCACTGGGTCTTGCCCAAGGTCCACGGTAACCACTATCTGGCTACTGTGTATGTTCACTCAAGGCTCTAGGGCTCTACATCCGGCTGGACAAAGCCAGCCAGGCTTGTGTCCTTCCCTTTAGGGCAGTGAGTTTCCCTCTGCCTTGAGTGGGTCCAGAGATGCCATCCGGGAACAGGACAGAAAACTTTGTAATTTACCTGGTTCTCTGTTTTACTGAGGCTGAGCTGGCACCTAAGTCACAAGACAAAGTCCTTCCCACTCTTCTTCCTCCCATTTCCACAAGGAGAGGAGTCTCTTTGTGGTCACCACCCAGGCACACAGCAACTACTGCCTGGCCACTGCCAACGTTCACCCAAGGTTGAAGTGCTCTTCAGTCAGCTTATGATGAATGCTGCTAGGCCTGGGACTCTCCCTTCAGGTCACTGGGCTCCCCTCCAGCCCAGGGCAAGACCAGGAGTGCCATCCAAGAGCCAAGGCCTGGAACTGGGGACTCCAGGAGCCTGCTCAGTGCTCTATTCACTGTGGCTGAACTGGTATCTAAGCTATAAGCCAAAATCACCTTTACTCTTCCCTCTCCTTTTTTCAAGCAGAAGGAATCTCTCTCTAGAGCCACCACAGCTGGGAATGTGCTGGGTCATACCTGAAGCCAGCACATCTGAGTCTCACCCAAGGCCCATGATGAGGACCACCTGGCTACTACTGCTGATTATTCAGGGTCCAAGGGCTCTTTATTCAGCAGGTGATGAATCCTGCCAGGACTGGGTCCTTTCCTTCAAAGCAGTGGGTTCTGGCCCACATATGTCTAGAAATGTCACCAAGCACTCAGGGCCTGGAACAGGGACCTCAGGACTCTGCCTGGTCCCCTCCCCTACTGTGGCTGAGCTGGTATCCAAGTTGCAAGACGAAGTCCTCTTTACTCTTCCCTTTCTGTAAGCAGAAGGAATGAGGCTCTCCTAGAGCTGCAAGGTGTGCTGCCTGGGGCCGGCGGGAGGGGTGGTAGAAGCACTCCCTTGGCCACCAGGGCTGGTGTCTCACTGGATTGTGTGCCCCTGAAGTCTACTAGCTCCAAGCCCAGCACAGCATCAAGACTTGCCCAGGAACTGAAGTCCCTATGGCTTGGACTGTCTTTCAAGTTTATTTCGGACCCCAAAGCACTTTAGCCCTTCTGACTAGGACTGGTCTAATGCTCCTTCCATGGACACGAGCTAAGTTATGCCTCATGATGCTTTCTGCTGTGACACAGCAGCACTAAGTCCAATGCAAAGTCCCACAATTATTGCACTCCCCCTCCCCTAAAGGCACAGATTCTCTCCATACCACACAACCACTACTGGGGCATGGGGGAGGAGTGGCATCAGCAACTCAAGACTGTCTTTCCTACCCTCTTCGGTGCATAGGAAGTTAAAAGCAGGTACTGTGATTGTTCACCTTATTTTTGGTTCTTATGAAGGTGCTTTATTGTGTGGATAGTTAAATTCGGTGTTTCTGCAAAGAGAATGATTGGTGGAGGCTCCTGTTCAACCATCTTGTGCCACCTCCTCCCTCTTTTCTGTTCTGAGATTTTGAAGGTGAAGACTACAGATGAACAGCTTTCTCAATATGTTTGCCTTTGTCATTGGTCTTGGTGCTATGAAGGAAGGCGGTTTAGACAAGTAATTGACTAGAATTTCAACTGGCCCTGACTGAGGGCTAATTGCCAATAAGTCACCTGTTACTGCAGGTGACCAGAAGTCCCAACTTGGAAATGATAGGTGTTCTTTTTTGATCTTGTCATGTATTTTTGGGAAAGACATTCAAACCTGCAGCCTCAGTAACTCCTAACAGGGAGGTTTTCTTGTCATCTTTTACTCTTCCTGAAGAAGGAAAGTAGATGACATGCTCATTCTAAACACATAGAAGGAAAGTGGTGCATGCCCACCAATGCCATTTATCATTGTTTTGGAAGTACGTGCCAACGTCACTAAAGAGCAAAACAAACAAACAAAAAAACCCCAGAATAATGTCTAGAAACAAATCTAACAAAAATTGTGTAAGGTCAATATAATGAAAACTTTAAAACTCCACTGAAAACTGGGCCTCAATGACCCTGAAAGAACTGCTCAGCACAGGGTCAGACAATTCCCAGTGACAGCAAATGACTCACCTGCTTGAGCCTTGCAGACCCTACAGAGGGCAAAGAACTTGCCTTTTATACACAAGCCGACCAATCCAGAGCTCATAACCCCAGCTTCCCTCTTCATGGCCCTCTTTATGGTGCTCTCACAATCTAGGAGACTATCCAACTGCCCAAATCACCCCAGGCCCACATCCAGACAGCTAGGGACAGCCTCTGCACCATTTCTGAGCTCATCAACATTGTTAAAACAAATCAATCCTAAACTTGTTTACCCTGCCTCACTTCTTTCTTCCTGCAGTAATCACAATAGGGCGTTACCCCACTAGTTCTCATTCTCTTTCTACCTGAAACCTCTTCTTGGGAACTCTGAATAATAACTATTTTTTCAATGGTAACAGTCTCCTGATATGTTGGCCTTACTGAATGTTAAGATTTTCTGTGAACACACTCTATTTTAAAACACACTCTAATTAAAATATCAGATTTTTTTGCTACTAATGTTAATATAGAAAAATAATCAAGTGAAAACAACTGCTGGGCACAGTGGCTCACACCTGTAATCCCAGCACTTTGGGAGGGCAAGGTGGTTGAATCACTGAGGTCAGGAGTTCGAGACTGGCCTGACCAACATGGTGAAACCCCGTCTCTACTAAAAATACAAAAATTAGCTGGGTGTGACTGTGGACGCCTGTAATCTCAGCTACTAGGGAGACTGAGGCAGGAGAATCTCTTAAACCCGGGAGGAGGAGGTTGCAGTGAGCTGAGATCATGCCATTGTACTCCAGTCTGGGTGACAAAGACTCCACCTCAAAAAAGAAAAGAAAAGAACCATAAAAATTCTGATCGGGCACGGTGGCTCACGCCTGTAATCCCAGCACTTTGGGAGGCCGAGGTGGGAGGATCACGAGGTCAGGAGATCGAGACCATCCTGGCCAACATGGTGAAACCCCATCTCTACTAAAAATACAAAAATTAGCTGGGTGTGGTGGCACACACCTGTAGTCCCAGCTACTTGGGAGGCTGAGACAGGAGAATTGCTTGAACCTGGGAGGTGGAGGTTGCAGTGAGCCGAGATCACACCACTGCACTCCAGCCTGGCACCTGGCATCAGAGAGAGACTCTGTCTCAAAAAAAAAGAAAAAAAAATTCTGAAACACAAGAGTAATGTAGGGTGGTGGGGAGAGGGGATGGATAGAGTGGCTGATGGAGGGTGGGGAGGCAGGGATGGCACCACAAACCATTAAATGGTTTGATGAATGTAGTGGTATAAATCTCAGTCAGCAACAGTATGAAAGAAATATTTATTTTCAGTAATTTTATCTAATTTTCATTTTGACCTTCATTTTGCCAGGGTGGAAATAAAACGTCAGTCATTTCAGGGCCTCACGCCCACCAGCCTCTATCCCCAGCACTGCTCTAAGAACCATTGAGCTTACTTAATACCCAGGCCTCAGGGTGGGCTTCTGATCCTTGGTAGCTCATCTGTCTACCCTGCATCCTTGTTTAAAATTGTCTGCTATAGCTTTTATGATACAAACCCTTCCCGAATTACTTCCTTCCCAAAACAAGATGGTGAGGGAGATGGGAATGTAACTCACCATGAACACTGTGAATTTGTTACAGGGTGCACCCCAGGTGCTGCAGGAGCATCCAGAGAAAGGAAGGCTTCATGGAAGAGGGGACTGTTGAGCTAGGCCTTGAAACATTAGCCAATTCCACACGGCAAAAATGGCTGGCTGTGTACACAGCATCACAGCAGAAACAGCACAAGCAATGCTGGGGCTGAAGTGAAACCAGGTCTAACTTCTTCAGCCCAACCTGACCATGCACTGGGGAGGCAATTCCTGAAAATTTGGAGGGACCAGGGAAGTGAGCCGTGGGAGTGAATGACATGGCTGTAGATTAGCCACTCCAAACAGCAGTCTCCAGCAACCACTGGATAGAAGGAAAATCATGGGGCCAGGCACAGTGGCTCATGCCTGTAATCCCAACACTTTGGGAGGTCAAGGCAGATGGATCACGAGGTCAAGAGATCGAGACCAACCTGGCAAACATGATGAAACCCGGTCTCTACTGAAAA
>PVKP010045588.1:0-16049 GCA_004027715.1 Plecturocebus donacophilus | reverse complement strand
AATCTAGAAGGTCGAGGATTGAGAAGCCTGCAGGATGGCAAAGTGAGGGACCCCAGCAGTGGGACCTCAGGAATCCACCCCCGGAAGTCTGACTGGGGTACCCGTGGAGGCTCTGAAGGTACAGCAGTCAGGCACTCTTCGGCACTCTGAATACCGGCACGCGGCCCTCGGCCTCTGCCAGCTATTGTGAGCTGCCCCGTGCCAGGCAGAGGTGGCCCCCAGGCCCGTCACAGAGCCTAGCACATGGCACATGCTACAGAAATAGCTGTGGACTGCCTGACTGCAAGATCGCATTGACCTATCTCGTGCCGGGCCTCAGCCTGTGCTGCTGCAGCCAGGAGCAGATATGGGGAGAAGTCTGGCTAAGGAGAACATGTGCCCATGTGGGCCGCAAGGATCCATCTTGAGATCAGGAGGAACAAGAGCCCAGTGACCTTGACAGGCAGCTCAGTAGGTTTCTGGCTCCTGCCCCAGAGGCCCGAGATGAGGACGTGGCAACACAGGGAGGCCCAGGGGATGGTGGGCTTGAGGAGAGGTGGCCAGACCACCTGAGACACTTGTTCAAGTGCATTTTCCCATGCCCAGACCTGTGAGCTCCTGGGAGCATGCAGAAAGCAGGTTGCACTCACCATTATGACCTAATTCACAGAGTGGGCAGCAGCCCCCGCCTGGGCAACAAGTCAGCAACAGCAATGCTGGCCATATGGGAGGCCCTCAGGTGTCCTCACCTTACCCCTAGGTTTGATGACAGGTACCCTGCAGAAAGGAGGGTGCGGCCCCGAGTGGGGTTTATGAAAGGAAGGAAAGCTCTTTTTTTCTTTTTTCTTTTCTTTTTTTTGAGATGGACTCTTGCTCTGTCACCAGGCTGGATTGCAGTGGTGTGATCTCAGCTCACTGCAACCTCTGCCTCCTGGGTTCAAGCGATTCTCCTGCCTCGGCCTCCCGAGTATCTGGGATTACAGGCGTCTGCCACCACACCCTGCTAATTTTTGTATTTTTAGTACAGACAGGGTTTCACCATGTTGGCCAGGATGGTCTCGATCTCGTGACCTCGTGATCTGTCCACTTCTGCCTCCCAAAGTGCTGGGATTACAGGTGTGAGCCAGCATACCCAGCCAGAAGAAAAGCTTTTTCTACCCTTTTCACTTTGGGTGAGAACATGTGGCTGAGTTGACAAGTCTGTTTTTCAGAAAGGAAGCACTGAATAGCAAGGTGCTCCCAAAGCCAGAAGAGGGCTCTGCAAAGACAACCCCATCTCCAGGAAGATTCAGGCACCACCAAACAAGAGAAGCCAGACTCTGGACACGGAGCAGTACCAGAATGAAAGACTTTTCCCACCGACATGGTCACATAGCCATTGTTCTTGAAGTACTGGGGGATGGTAGAGAAGTTTCCAGTGTGTACCCTCCAGTAGGAGTTGAAGTTGTACAGGCAGGTGGTGTCTGTTCTGCTGCTGGTGAGAAAGGACACATAGCTCGGGAGCACACTGCTTGCTGTTAGGGAGCAGAAGCAGAGGTAAATGTCCTCACAGCAAAATAAGTCTGCCACCTCTCAGGTAACCAAGCAACTGCCCTCCTGAGGCCCCTGGCAAACAGCTTGGTAGCTGAGTCATGCAGCTCTCAAACCAGCCACTGGGATTTGGTCGTTACCTAGGCAACAGACAAGAGTCTTCCCTGAGAGAGAAAGGGAAGCAACCAGCCCTCAACCCAGCAGACGCTTGTATCCTCCTACGTGATGACCTCCCCAGGCTTTCATCCTCCTATGTAATGGCCTCCCCAGGCCTTTATCCTCCTACACAATGGCCTCCACAGGAACAGAGTGGCCAGTGTTGCTAGGGGCAGACTCATGAGGAGGTTTAGGGAGCAGAGCCCCCGTGGCTAGCTCTCACCTGAGGCAGGGTCGGCAGACCTGTGGGTGGCCTTCAGCCGCACCCCTTCCCTCTGAGCACCTGCGCAAAGGCATTCTGGAAGAGGAGGCTGTGGGATTCCTTCACTAGTTTTTCCCTGCAACTTGAAAGGATGGACATGTGCTCTTGAAAATAACACTTGCAAGAGACTGAGGGACGTAGAGTTGGGAAGAAAGTGGAGTTGTGGAGTTGTTCTATGATGGTTGAATCAGAAGTCTCAGTCAATTCCTCAGGGAGCTCTGTGGTTGGGAAGATGCTATAGAGATATTTCGAGTAGAACCTGGAGTCCGGGTGATGGTACTCCGCACCCTTCATTGACCCGTTGACTGATATTTGGAGAGAGACATAGCTGTGTACCGTCATCAAGCAACACCTTTGGCAACCAGGAGAATGATTACCTCAGCCATCAGGCAGGGCTGTGGGACGACCACAGCATCTACTACAGCCCATGCCTTGCAGGCCTCAGATGGACTTGCTTCACACAGTATGCTCCCCTCAGTTGGGAATAACTTCTCGGGATTTGGCTTGGCCCTTCTCTAGGGAAATGGACATGAGGCAGGGTAGTGGGAGTGTGTATGGCCTGCATGACTGCAGTTGGCTTTGAAGCCACAACTGATGCTCGTGGTGTTCCTCATCTATGCATCCTAGAGTACCCTCAGTCTCAGCCGCCATGCCTGCTGTTCTCAGTGACTTGGCTGGTTGAGTAACACAGATCTTTATCCCTCAGGGTTGATTCTGAGCCTGTGGTCCCCATGCCCTTCTCAGACTGTGGAAACTGCATGTGTTCATTTACCATAAAAATTGGACAAGGAATTATTAGGAAACATTCAAATGAATCACCTGGATACCAAATCTATCCTACTGTGTTCACAGTGTATGAGAGCTGCCCCGTCTCCTCCTGATGATCAGAGCCAACAGCCCTGACAGGGTGGCTACTCTTCTTTATGCCTGCTAGTCCCATAGCATGAGGAACCCAAGGTTCCTATGACTCGTAATTCAGTTCTCAGCCCTGGCTCATAGTTCAATGGGACTCCTACTGTGTCTACTGGCGGAAGCATTCCCATTTGAATAGCTAGGATGCACTGTTGAATGAGGTAGCCACTAGCTACGTGTGGCTACTGAGTACTTGATATGTACCTGATGTGTCCGAGGAATTGAATTTTCATTATCTAAACTTCAGATAATATATAAACTGGTTTTATCTTAATTTAAACTTAAATAGATGAATTTGGTTAGTGGTGACTGTATTGCAGGGACAGGAAGTACAAATTCTCATGTGGATCACTAGGAGAGATAAGTGGGGTCATTCACCCCTTGGTCCCCTGCTTCCAGACCCAAAGAGGCCTACATGGCATTGCACTTCCTTCTTAGTGGTAGGAAGTGTGACATACAATCATTTGCCTCTGACCTGGGAGGGGTAGTCCTACCATGCCCCTGGACCAGTAACCCCTTAAATACTTCATTGATGTGGCAGTCCTCTGAATCTCTGCAGGCTTAATCTACCACCCTCTGAAGTGCTCATGTCTTTCAAAGGCCTCTAGCATCCCTACCATGTCTTGTTCATCCGGTCGTTAACATGATGTCACTGATATGGTGGACTTTGGAAGCTAAGTGGGGAGACACTAGTAAGTGACCAGTTACTTCACCTGTGGTATGCAGGCCAGATCAGGAAGCCTCTACCATTTCTTTTGTATACTGGGAAAGCTCTTTTCAGTGTGCAGGCTTCATGATAGATTTGCCCAGATCGGGGGTGGGATGCCCAGGCTCCTGGTTGTTGGAAGGGCTCTACCTTGAGTGCAGAAATCCACACCAACTCACTCCCTTCTCCAAGGGGACCCTCACCCTGAGGAATTTAACTGGGCCTTGCTAACGTGCTGGGAGACTGTCCCTGAGAAAAAGAGCGGTGAAGGCACATATGAATTTCGTGTTGCATACCTACAGTGTGCTGGAAACAAGACCATTGGATTTTTATCTCGTACTTTTGATGTTTGGCTGCCATTGATTCTAGTTTGGGGGTGAAAGAGGTGACAGATGTATTGCAACCTTTCTTGGGGACTGCTAGTCTCATGGACAAACTGCCAAAATCAAGCTAGGCAATGGTGGCCAGAGCTATGGGATGGAGAGCGAGGGATAGGACATAGAAGCTGACAGCAGGAGGCCCAGGCAGTGCCCGTATTAGAGTGGTTGGGGACAAAATAAGGAACCAGAGTAAGTGGAACAGGAGCAGGTTAGAGAGTCTGCAGAAAGATCGTATGGCTCCTAG
Source organism: Plecturocebus donacophilus (assembly GCA_004027715.1). Lineage (NCBI taxonomy): Eukaryota > Metazoa > Chordata > Mammalia > Primates > Pitheciidae > Plecturocebus > Plecturocebus donacophilus. Next base: position 11,880 of record PVKP010045588.1, on the reverse strand, counting down.
GGGAGCTTACAGGGAAGCGTTCTTTGAGTACTCAGATGCCAAAGAGATTGGCAGAGGCAGGAAGAACATCTTCCCAAGCACCAGGTAATAGCAGCTAATTTTGATTTCATGGAAGGTGCAAATCCACTTGTGAGTCAGAATAGGGAAACAGGCAGTGAACAGAGTGTAGAATGATGACCTGCAGTGCTGGGAAACAGGCCTATCTGTGACTTGGTCCTCAGTCCCTGCAGGGAAGGTCAAAAGAGCTAAGTACCCAATTTCTGCAAAAGGGCCCCTGCCCTAGGCCAGGCCTGGGAGAAGGCATATAGACAATCCCTACCCCTAGTTCTCTGACAAACACATCTGCCTCAAAACTGACATATTCTCAGCTGGTGGAAGCATCCAGGAAAGATAACACATGGCCCCATGTGCAGCTGCAGGGCACTGGGTATGCCACTCTGGAGACACAGAACTTGGACAATGTCCCCCAGTTTCTATTCTTTTTAAAACTGTGGTAAGATATGTATTGTATAAAAGTCACCATCTTAACTATTTTTAAGTGTCCAGTTCGGTGGCATTCAGTACCTGCACATCGTTGTACAGTCATTGCCCCACTAGCCCCCATTATTTTTAAAAGACGTTAAACTTTTATTCATATTTTAGATTTAGAGGGTACATTTGTGGGTTTGTTATAGGGTATATTGCATGATGCTGAGATTTGGGGTTTGGTTGACCCTGTCTCCGAGGTAGTGAGCATAGTACCTAACAAGTAGCTTTTTAACCCACACCCTCCCTCCCTCTCCTCTCGCAGTTCCCAGTGTCTGTTGTTCCCTTCTTTATGTCCATGTGTACCCGGTGATTAGCTCCCACTTACAAGCAAGCACATGTGGTATCTGATCTTGTGTTAGTTTGCTTAGGATAATGACTTCCAGCTCCATTCATGTTGCTGCAAAAGACATGGTATCATCCTTTTTATGGCTGTGTAGTACTGATGGTATAGATGCACCTCATTTCTTTATCCAGTCCGTCGCAGATGGAAGCTTAGGTTGATTCCATGTCTTTGCTATTGTGAATGGTGCTACAGTGAACATACCAGTGCATGTGTCTTTTTGGTAGAACAATTTATTTTCTTTTGGATATATACCCAGTAATGGGATTGCTGAGTTAAATGGTAGTTGTGTTTCATGTTCTTTGAGAAATCTCCAAACTGCTTTCCACAGTGGCTGAACTAATTTACACTCCCACCAACTGTGTGTAAGTGTTTTCTTTTCTCCACAGCCTCACCAGCATCTGTTGTTCTTTTGACTTTCTAATAATAGCCATTCTAACTGGTGTGAGATAGCATCTCATTGTGGTTTTGATTTGCATTTTTCTGATGTGATATTGAGCATTTTATCATGGTTGCTGGCTGCTTGTATGTTTTCTTTTGAGAAGTGTCTGTTCATGTCCTTTGCCCGCTTTTTAATGGGGTTGTTTGTTTTTAGCTTGTTGATTTAAGCTCCTTGTGGATTCTGGATATTAGACCTTTGTTGGATGCACAGTTTGCAAATATTTTCTCTTGTTCTGTAGATTGTCTGTTTACTCTGTTGATAGTTAAGTTTGCTGTGCAGAAGCTTGTTAGTTTAAGTAGCTTCCTACTCGTCAGTTTTTGTTTGTGTTGCAATTGTTTTTGAGGGCTTAGTCATGAATTCTTTGCAAAAGCTGATGTCCAGAAGAGTATTTACTAGGTTTTCTTCTAGGATTTTTGTAGTTTTAGTTCTTACATTTAAATCTTTAACCCATCTTGAGTTAATTTTTGTATATGGTGTTAGGTAAGGGTCCAGTTTCATTCTTCTATGTATGGTTAGCCAGTTTTCCCAGAACCATTTATTAAATAGTAATTCCTTTCACTATTACTTATTTTTGTTGACATTGTCAAAGACTTTGTTGTAGGTGTGCTTCATTATTCCTGGGCTCTCTGTTCTGTTCCATTGATGTATATGTCTGTTTTTGTTCTAGTACTATGCTGTTTTGGTTACTATAGCCTTGCAGTATAGCTTAAAGTTGGATAATGTGTTGCTTCTGGCTTTATTCTTTTTGCTTAGGATTCTTTTAGCATTCTGTCTTTTCTTCTTCTTCTCCTTATATATTTTTTTTCCATACAAATTTTAGGATAGTTTTATCTAATTCTGTGAAAAATGACATTGGTAGTTTGATAGGCATAATTTTGAATCTATAGATTGTGCATATATGCACATTTTTACGATACTGATTCTTTTGATCTGTGACCATGAAATGATTTTCCAATTGTTTAAGTGATCTGATCTACAGTTTCTTTCATCACTGTTTGCAGTTCTCCTTGGCGATATCTTTCACTTCCTTGGTTAGATATGTTCCTAGGTATTTTAAATTTTTGTAGCTATTATAAATGGGATTGTGTTCTTGATTTGGCTCCAGCTTGAACATTTTTGGTGTATAAAAATGCTACTGATCTTTGTACATTGATTTTGTATGCTGAAACTTTACTGAATTCATTTATCAGGTCTAGGTGCCTTTTGGCTGAGTCTTTTAGGTTTTCTAGGCATAGAATTATGTCATCAACAAAGAGAGATAATTTGACTTCTTTTCCTTTTTTTTTTTTTTTTTTTTGAGATGGAGTCCTGCTCTGTCACCCAGGCTGGAGTGCAGTGGCATGATCTCGGCTCTTTGCAAGCTCTGCCTCCCAGGTTCAAGCAATTCTCCTGCCTTAGCCTCCTGAGTAGCTGGAATTACAGTTGCCCACCACCATGCCCAGCTAATTTTTTGTATTTTCAGTAGAGACAGAGTTTCACCATGTTGGCTAGGCTGGTCATGAACTCCTGACCTCAGGTGATCCGCCTGCCTCAGCCTCCCAAACTGCTGGGATTACAGGCATGAGCCACCTCACCTAGCCCTTCTTTTCCTAATTAGATGCCTTTTATTTCTTTATGTTGCCTGATTGCTGGCTAGGACTACCAGTACTATATTGAATAGGACTGGTGAGAGTGGGCGTCCTTGTCTTGTTCCAGTTCTTAAGAGGAGTGCTTCCAGCTTTTGCTCATCATGAAGAGATGTTAGATTTTTATCAAAAGCTTTTTCTGCATCTGATGAGATGACATGGTTTTTGCTTTTACTTCTGTTTATGTGGCGAATCACATTTATTGATTAGTGTATATTGAACCAATCTTGCATCCCAGGAATAAAGCCTACTTGATTATGGGCAAGCAACTTTTTGATGTGCTGCTGGATTCAGTTTGCTAGTATTTTTTTGAGGATATTTGTGTCTATGTTCATCAGGGATATGGTGAACATATATCTATCTTTTTTTTTTTTGAGACAGTCTCACTCTGTCGCTCAGGCTGGAATGCAGTGGCGCAAGGCATAATCTTGGCTCACTGCAACCTCTGCATCCTGGGTTCAAGCGATTCTCATGCCTCAGCCTCCCAAGTAGCTAGGATTATAAGAGTGAGCCACTGTGCTTGGCCTTCTTTTTTTCTTTTTTTTTTTTTTCTTGTCATGACTTTGCCAGATTTTGGTATCAGGATGATGCTGGTTTTGTCAAATGACTTAAAGAGGAGTCTCTCTCAATTTTTTGAAATAGTTTTAATAGGATGAATACCAGCTCTTTTTATATATGTCTGGTAGAATTTAGCTGTGAATCCATTTGGTCCAGGGCTTTTTTTGTTGGAAGATTGTTGTTTTTTCTTTTGAGACAGGATCTCACTTTGTCACCCAGGCTGGAGTGCAGTGGCGTGAACTCAGCTTACTGCAACCTCTGCCCCACATGCTCAAGTGATCCTAATACTCAGCCTCCCAAGTAGCTGGAACCACAGGTGCACACCACCACGCCTGGCTAATTTTTTTTTTTTGTCTTTTTAGTAGAGATGGGGTCTCACTATGTTGCCCAGGCTGGTCTTGAACTCCTAAGCTCAAGTGATCTGCCTGTCTTGGCCTCCCAAAGTGCTGGGATTACAAGCATAATCTCCTGTCTCTGTTGTAAAAAAAAAATAATAATCTCTGAGGATCTTTTGTATTTCTGTGGGATCAGTTATAGTGTCACCTTTGTTATGTCTTATTGTATTTATTTGAGTCTTTTCTTTTTTTGTTTGTTAATCGAGCTGGCAGACGATTGATCTTGTTTATCTTTTCAAATAATAAACTTTTTGTTTCATTAATTCTTTGTCTGGATTTTGAGCCTCAATTTCATTTAGTTCTGCTCTGATTTTATTTCTTTTCTTTTAGTTGTGGGGTGAGTTTGTTCCTGTTTTTCTGGTTCCTCTAGCTGCAATGTTAGATTGTTAATTTGAGATCTTTCTGTTTTCTCAGTGTAAGCATTTAGTTCTATAAATGTTCCTCTTAACACTGCTTTTGCTGCAGCCCAGAGATTTGGGTGTATTGTGTCTCTGTTTTCACACTTTGACACATCTGCCTGCCCCTGGCTGTGTCATGCCCTGTGGGTACCTGCTGTTTGGACATTTACAAGCCCACCTAAGAAAGTGGTGGAGGACTCAAATATCACCCCTTGCTTGAGGAATACATGGACAAAACAGAATTAGCGGAGTACTTTACCTATGAGTGGGGAAGAGGGGTCCTAGTGTCATTGTTACACTTCTCTGTTTCTCTATTCTTGGCTTCCTACCACCACTTCTTACCTCAGAACCCATAAGCCCAATTCTCATAGTCAAATGATTATTTGCTTCTACATCTTTCTGCAAAGGGTAAGGCCAGAACCTGGTTAAAGGATGCATTTGCTTCATGCTGTGTCTTGCCAAATATCTCCTTTATCACCATAGTCTTTATGTGGCTACAAGAATAATTTGGCCCCTATGACTGAGCCTGTCCTGGGAGTTGAGAGACATGGGCTCTCCGCACAGCTTTTCCAGAAACTGCCTGGGAGATGTAGACTCCCAATCTGTTGGAGGTGTGTGTGAGTATAGGTGTGTGTTTGTGAGTCTATGTGGAGGTAAAGGAGGGATCATCCCTGAGACTGAGTTTCTAGGCTTCTCTAAGTCTTTATCAGGTTCTTTAGCAATTTGCCTCCTGCTATTTTCATGAAAGGCAGTGGTCACTCTGACAGATGAGATAAAAATCACCTCATGATGGAAAGAAAGAAGTTGGAAGAGGGGCTCTGCTTTGATGGAGGTGCCTGCTTTTCTGCTACCCCATGCCACAAACCTGGCACCATCAGTTCAAGTTCACTGTGGGATTACTGGCAAGGGAGCTTTAGAGATTTTGGTAAACTATGAGATTTCATCCATTATCTCTAAAGGCGTGTGTGTGTGTGTGTGTGTGTGTGTGTGTGTGAGAGAGAGAGAGAGCGACAGAGAGAGAAAGAAAAAGAAAGAAAAAGAAAGAAAGAAAGAAAGAAAAACCCACCCAGTTAAAGATAGGCTCCTATCCTCTACAAGGGAAGCAGGACAGGAAGCACAAGCTTTGTCTATTGTTATAAACCTGGAATTGACCCCTGGCTCCATCACTCAATAGTTGTGTGACTCTGAGAAAGTCACTATACTTCTCTGAACTACAATTGCCTCATCTGGAATATGGGTACAATATTAACCACCCACCTGCAGGAGTATTGAAACTTCTCAGGTTATCTCCTGGGGGTGATGAGGTTCCGCTGAGAGTGATCTGTAAACTATAAAGCCCAGAATTACTAACAGTGGTGAAGATACATTTCTATTTTCCCAGGAATGACATCTTGAATAAGTGTGTAGGGGTGCTGGCCTGAGCCTTGAAGCCTATAGATGGAAGATGGGTAGATAGTGAAAAGCCTCCAGCTTGGGACAAAGGAAGAAGAGCCATGTGACTACAGGTTTCCAGTCCTGAAGGTCCTATAGGATATGGCCTGATTGGGGACTTAGATTCCATCCATAGATTTTGACCAAATATGTGTAGTGGCTCCTGGGGCCAACAGGAAGGCAGTGAGAACCGACTTGGATAAACTGACAGGTTTGAAAATTGAGGACTGTTTCAGTATCAGGAATCTGTGAGGCTGGAAGCCTCTTTTTTGATCTGTGTGGAAGTTGATGCCTAGGGTAATACAAACTCATGACCTGTTATCCACAAAACCCTAATCCATAAAGCTCTGGCAAGCAAAAGGTTTTCCATAAGCCTGTTCTAAATTCTCTTGATAGTAAAACCTAAAATGGATGATACCAAACTGTTGATAGAATACCGAATTTTCTTCATTTAGCATATTTTGTATGAATATTCGTACATCTCACTGCTTAAATGTCAATGTGTTTGCTAGACTCTGTGAGGGTGTTACTGATCTGCACACCTCATCCTCTTTCTGAATTCTGAAAATTATCTGTGCATATGTGATACTAACGTCAGTAAGAGCCAACATTTGTTGAGGCCTTACAGAGGGCCGGAGTTCCCAGTGATCTCTTTTTTTTTCTCAAGCCTTTATCTCCTGGGAGGATGCCCTTCCCAGGACAGGTGAGAATGAGGCCCTGCCCCAGGTCAACCTGGATGGCTGGATACTCTACCCTCTGGCCAAATTGCACCAAGTGGGTAAAATTTCATTTAGTTCCATCCACAGTTTTCCTTGGAGGAAACTGACAGAACATAGGGCTAAAAAAAAAGGAAGAGCCCTTGGCGAGCATGTGTGTACGTGTATAGCAGCCATTTCAGATAACTGAAATCTGCCCGCAAAGTCTTCTGTCAGGAAATCTTGCACTCTATGTGGGCTCCCAGTGCAATCACACAGAGCCTGGGTCCACCCACACAATTCTGGGGACTCTTGCTTTAAGAGTCCGATTTTGAACTGTGGTCATGACACACGGTACTGTCTTAAAATGTTCTTCATAGGTGCCGAGTGGGAGACACCATTAATTGCAGGAGGTGAAGTCGCAGGGTGCCATGCGGCAGCCTTCTCAACATTACTCTGCTGGCAGCTCTCCCTGTCCTTAGGAAGCTGCTGGTTAGTTTTTGGCAGGATGGAAAGATGCCTAAAGGCAGCTTTTCAAGGGAAGTCTTGCTTATCTTGTTTTTGTGATCTCCATTTTTCTTCCTGAGAGGAGTCCAAATGGAGACTTTATCATGACTAGCAACTGACTTGGGTGAACATTAAGGAGGCAAGGTGGCTAGGTGGCACCAGTTGGCCTCAAAGCTGACACAGCACAGGGTCTGGCTTGTAGCAAGTGCATGGCCCAGGGTCTCTTCATGGTGCTTATTGTGGTGACACATTCTATCGTTTCCTTCTTTACCAAATCTGTGTAGAGCACAGGGGATAAGTGAGGTGGCTCTTCACTAGCTGGGACTGGGTTTGAGTCCTGCTTTTGTCACTTACTAGCTGTGTGACCTTAGACAGCTTATGTTCACTTTCTCATCATGTAACATGAGGATGGTAGAACCCACATCCTAGCATCATGGGGCCGTAAAGTCCTTTAGACACTGGTGCTCGGGGCTTACTGACTCAGACTTGGTCGCTAACAGTAATAACTTAGAACTAATCTGGACCCTGAATTATAAAATGCACTTTTCCCCTGTGTCAAATTGGGGTTTTCTGACAGAGTGTGATCTGGAAATTCTCTTGCCTGTCCAGCCTTGCTCTCAGCCTTGTGACCTTCCATATCCCCTGGTTGCCTATGAGAACATATCATGGTTACCCTTACAGCACAGGGACTAGTAGCCCAGACCGGTGCCCTGGCCTGTGGCAGTGTTGCATAGTGGTTAAGTGAGATGTTGATTACTACTTGTGGAGGTCTGTCTTGCAGACTCAACTTAGTGGTGGATGAATAAATACACTCAAACACACGATAATTGAGTGGGTTAGGGAGGTCGTCAGCTGCTCTGAGAGGGCAATTGCAGCTGACTTTTTTTTTTCTTTTTTTTAGAATTTATTAAATTAAGCAGTAATCTCAATGTTTATCTTTACAACGGTCTGCCCCACAGCAGATTCTACGTACATCTGAATTTTCAGTTGATTTCACCTTGCAATAGGAAAACGTTCCATTTAAAAATTGTAACTAACTAGAGAGGCTGAGGTAGATGGCTTGAGCCCGGGAAATTGAGGCCGCAGTGAGCTTAGATTGTGCCACTGCACTCCATCCTGGGCAACGGAAGACCCTGACTCTAAATAAATAAAGTATAGGTATGTATACATTTATAACAAAAAAGAACTTAAATGATCAAGCTCCATCTTCGTCACAATTCAGGAAAATTATCTGAAAATTAAATGACTTTTTATTAGTTTTTTCTCCTAACGTTTATTCTGTATAGATTTAATATCAGAGATTCTAAGGCAGCGTGCTTGTGGATAATTCACATGGTTAAAAGAGTGGTTTTATGAATGATAAAAGCTTTTGGTTTGGGGCTTAGAACAAACACTGCTGAGCGCCTGCTGTGATGATGATCATGTCAGGTCTCCTCACACCGAGGCACTGGCTGTGGCGTTGGTCACGTGGGAATCACCACCTGAGATGTTGATTATTATTTGCAGAGGTCTGTCCTGCAGACTTTGACTCAGCAGCAGATGAATAAATACACTCAAACACACAGAGTATGGTGATCCAGCGAGCTAGGGAGGTCGTCAGCTGCTCTTAGAGGGTGATTGCAGCTAACTGACTTTTTATTAGCTGTTTCTCCTCACATTTATTCTGTATAAATTTAATAACAGGTTCTAAGTCCACACGCTGTGGATAATTAACATGGTTAAAAGAGTGGTTTTACGAATGATAAAAGCTTTTGGTTTGGGAGCTTAGAGCAAAACTATTAACAGGTAATCTTCTTTCGACCTCCCCCCAGAAGGCTATCTAGCACAAAGTTTGCATGAGTAAACAGAGTAGAGACAAAAGAATGTGAGGTAAACCGAATTAACTGGGGAATCTTCATATCTTTCATCTTCACTTTATGACTTAATGCTTTAAGGTGAAAAACAGCTACCTTTAGCCTGTCCTATTAAAACTTTTCGGCCTTCTAAACAGCTTGAAACTATAATCTTAGAACTTTCCTTAATATTTCCTTTGATATTTTGCTAACTACCTCAAGTGAATCTCAACAGTTAAGAAGCCAGGGGCTAAGTTCCAGCTTTGCTGGATATGAGATCTTGGGCCAGTGATGACCCTCTCTCAGCCTCAGTTTGTACATTGGTACGCTGGAGAGAAAAATAGTGCACGGTCTCTTGGGTAGCAGCAAGGATTCAATGAGTTGAAAAGTCTGGGATGAATTTGATTCACAAAGATGTTATAGGAAAAAAGAGACAAAACATTCTTGGTGTTGGGGTGTTTTGTGTGACTTTGGACCCCACTATGGACTGACAGTGGTATGAAGAGTGCTAACGTCACCCTGCTTCCAGCCTGCTATTGTATCCCAGTGAGAACTTAATTTTTTTTTTTTTTTTTTTGAGACAGTGTCTCACTTGGTCACTCAGGCTGGAATGCAGTGGTGCGATCTTGGCTTACTGTAACCTCTGCCTCCCAGGTTCAAGCGATTCTTCTTTCTCAGCCTCCCAAGTAGCTGGGATTACCAATGTGCACCACCACACCTCAATAATTTTTGTATTTTTAGTAGAGACAGGGTTTCACCATGTTGGCCAGGCTGGTCTCAAAAGAGAACTTATTCTTTAAGCAGCTCATTGTCGATGTTGGAAACAAGTTACATTGCATGATAGTAGCCGTAGATGGGGTCCTCATGAAAATGCTCATGAAGCCCTGGAGCCTAGCCAGATGCATCGCCTGAGTGCAGGCTGAAAACCCCACATGCCATAGGCTGTGGCGTCAGAGCTGAAAATATTTCACTGGCCTTTTGCATCTCTCTCAAGTTCACAAACCATGGCGTGAGCCACGTGGGGCTCAGGAGAGCCAGCAATTGCTGCAGCTTTGCCCCAGCTGGGCTGGAGCTGAAGCTGACTGAGAAGGCTGCGACTGGAACTCCACAAGCTAGCCTCCGGCCAGGCAGGCAGAACCTGCTTCCCAAAGCCCCAGTTGATTGCGTACCTACTGGAGGAGGCTGGGAATGGGTCTCTCCACTGGCTGTTTGTGGGATTCACATTCCTGATGGGGTCCAGGGAAGTTTAGCAGTGGCACAGGGTCACACAGGAGCTAGGATTTAAGTCAGGTCTGTCTGATTCTAGAGTTGATACTCTTTTTTTTTTTTGATGCGGAGTTTTGCTCTTGTTGCCCAGGCTGGAGTGCAATGGGAAGATCTTGGTTCACTGCAACCTCCACCTCCTGGGTTCAAGCAATTCTCCTGCCTCAGCCTCCTAAGTAGCTGGAATTACAGGTGCCCACCACCATGCCCGGCTAATGTTTTTGTATTTAGTAGAGACGGGGTTTCATCATGTTGGTCAGGCTGGTCTAGAACTCCTGATTTCAGGTGATCTACCTGCCTCAGCTTCCCAAAGTGCTGGGATTACAGGCGTGAGCCACCGTGCCTGCAGAGTTCATACTTTCTAGACTGCTCTATCATGTGACTGCTTAACCACCATCAGTCAGAAAGTTGGGACCAGGCAGCCAGCTGGGGGCAAGCTGGTGGTTTCTGCATTGGGATACAAAGTAAGGGTTGAGACTGGGGGCCTCAAGGCTTTGCTTCTGCCCAGGATTTAATGGCAACGCTTAGGTTTCAAGATTCAGTGGAAAGAAATTCCAGCTGTGGGCTCTGAGGACTTTGGAAAACTGTGTTTCATATGTGAATACGTTTACCCTTTAGCAAGAATCTCTGCTGATAAGCCTTCCTCCTGTGTTTTTATTGGTCACTTAGAGAGTGGTAGGAAAGTTCCCCATTTTGATAGACTTTTTAATGATGTTACAAAAATATCAATTCATGCCGATTCCACAAGGGGTGAGTAACATCTGCTGCTTCCCAAATGCCACATTTCTTCAAATAAAAAGCAGAAGATAGCATGCAGTACCTAAGGAACTCATGTCTCAGTAAAGACAAAATTGAAATAATTAGTCTCATGTCATAGAAAAGAGGACTGATTTTCCTCACCCAGCCAGCAAGTTTGTTCTTCTCACTATACTTGTTTGGCATAAACTACTGACTTCCTGTGAGCACTGATCTGACGAGGGCCATGAAGAGCCTCTACACTTCTGCTTGTCCCCTTGAAGGTGTCATATTTCAGGTTGTGTTTAGCTGTTCCTTTTGTTGATGTGTCTGTTCATGCCTGAGGTATGTCTCATAACATACCTGTGAGAGGGTGCCTTGGAGAAATGTCACCAAAGGCTAGGAACAATGTCTTTGCAGTGTTTCCCAGTCCATCTTGTCCTCTGGCTTTTACTTCAGAAGGGACACTCCTGTCTTACTGGCAAGAGGGAATGGGCTCTGCCTTGGATTCCAGCTGTGGACTCTGCTTTGCAAGATATCTGCTTGTCAGAACCTGAAACTGCAGGTGTTCAGGGTCTGGTCTATATGACCATGGGACAGGTCCCAGGTATATGACTGACAGGCCAAAGGGACCAGAAGCTCTTCCCCTTACCCAAGCCCAGATAAAGAAACCTTCAACTGTGAGAGCACTCCTTTATTCCCAAACGGCCATCATTGTTTCCCTTCCCGAGACTTTTCATAAAGACGTCTGGGGGACTAAGCATAAATCCTTTGTAGATCAAACAGAAACACCAAAAACCAGGAGAAAAGGGGATAACCAATGTACCTACTCCGTTCAGATGAATGCAATCCAAATGGAAAAAGAGCCAGTCATGCCTCACTCACTCCATGACAGTGTAATGCAATACTTCCAAAGATCTGATTAGGCACTTCTGTTTTTCTTTCTTTTTAACTTTTTTTATTTTTATTTTTTATTGCATTTTAGGTTTTGGGGTACATGTGAAGAACATGCAAGTTGTTGCATAGGTACACATATGGCAGTGTGATTTGCTGCCTTCCTCCCCATCACCTGTATCTGGCATTTCTCCCCATGCTATCTCTTCCCAACTCCCCACCCCCCGCTGTCCCTCC
>PVKP010045587.1:0-16054 GCA_004027715.1 Plecturocebus donacophilus | reverse complement strand
CGACACAGGGCTGGAGAATGTTGCATTTTGCCAGGCCCCACACCGGCTGAGGAGGGAGGACAGTGAGTTCCTCAGGACTTGCTCACCCACAGCTCTGCCCAGGAGGAGAGGCCAATATCCGAAGAAGGGATGAGGGGTCTGCCCAGAGGGAAGGCGGGGAGCCTCGGTGGCCAGGGCCAGCCGGGAGAGGGAGTGGGAGAATTGGGAAGCGGGTAATTATTTAAGGCAATGCAGCCTACGCAGGTTCCCTCGCAGGGTCCCCAGGGGGAGGCTCTGGGGTGCAGTCAGGCAGGCTGGCCCATGGCACTGGGACTCCTAGGCTCAGCAAAGACCTCCTGTCCCAGCCTGGCCCAAGAGTTGCAGGGCGCTTCTGCTCAAGGACTGTCTCAACTCTGACAACCAGCTGATGCCATTGGGCCTCGTAGTCAGTGAGGGCCAGACACCAGAAGGTCCCTGGCTCCTGTTCTGGATTGTGTGAGACCCTCAGGACCTGCTCAGGACCCCAGGAGCAGAGAGGAGCAGACAGTCTCGGCTCTATGGTAAGCTGGGGTGGGACTCAGCTGATGACACTTGATTTAGAGAAACAAAGAAATGTGACACGAGTGACACCCCAAGCTGTGGACTTGATGCTCGCAACCTCGCAACCTGAACTAAAAAGAGCAGAGATAAGTATTAACGACTTAAGTCAACACCGTGGGATTTAAATAATCCTAGGGAGAAAGGCACACAGCTGCCCACGGCTCATTACGAGGTGGGCCGCGCTGGGATAAAGGGCGGCTTGTGGCTCAGCTCCCTCGGGGGCCTCCTCAGGCGGCCAGTCCTGGGTACGAGCTGCTTCCTCTGCCCAGAGCTCACCCTGGTCAACCCATCTCCAGGTCTCGGTTTAAACGCCAAACCTCACCAATGCCCAGAATCCCAGTGAGGTGGGATTCTCTCTCTTGTGACTCTCTGCTCAGGCGCATGCGTGGCTTGCTCCCAGGACCTGAGCTCAGTGTCAGGAGGTCTGTCTTGTGCGCGGTCGTACCCACGCTGCCCACCCGCTTCCCAGCATGGGGTTAAGAACCTAGTCTTCCCTTCACAGTAGGTGTAGACTGACTCTGCGGTGAAGTCATGTTTTACATTTTCACCCAGTGTTCTTTCTCTCCTGGCTGCTCTTCCTCTCCAGCCCCAGCTCTCCTGTCCTTCGCCTTGAAGCCTAGAGATAGCTGGGGCTTGCCCTGCCAGGGAAGAAAGAAGCCACCAAACCCCAAAGCAGAATTCTGACCCAACAGAAAACTTTTTGTAGTGATGGAGAGTGTTTCTCATCTTGACTGTGTATACAGAAGTCGAAACTTATCAAATTGTACACTCTAAATATGTGCAGTTGATTGTGGGCTAGGCTTCTGAATATTTTAAGCAGAGGTAAGTTTTGAAAGCCTGGTGCTTAAGAAAGAAAAGTGCTTTTAGAATTGTGGACTATTTAAAATACCAAGAGCTGAGGTGGCAGATGCAGACACTGGAAGTAGAGGGTGGTTCTCAAACTCGGGCCTGGTCAGAACCACGCAGGGGCTGGTTCAGATGCGGTGTTTCTGATGCAGCAGATCTGGGGTGGGGCCTGAAACTGTGTCTAACAAGACCTCAGGTGATGCTGATGCGGCTGGTCCAGAGACCACACTTTGAGAACCCCTGGTCTTGAATACAGAAGGAGTGAGGATGCAAATATGAGTTTCCTGCCTGGAGAGATAGGAGTTAGCTAGCAGGGAAGGGAGGAAGACTTGCAGTGGATGGGGCCAGAGCTTCGAGGCAGGGGGTGCCTGAGGAATGCCCAGTGTTCTGTGCTTCTGCTTCAGCGCAGACTCCCTGCGGCAAGGGGAAGGGTGAATATCTGGTGTCAGTCAGGGGCTTGAGAAGGAAGCTGTGATGGCCTGGCTCTCCAGGGCATAGCCTGGAACACCTAGCCCTCCTGGAGAATCCTGCATGGGGACCTATGGGCAGTGGACGAATAGTGTGTCTTAGGGGCAAGGTGGAACTTCAGAGGCCTGGTGGACCAGCAGTGGCCTTGTGGTTGGGACAAGGAAGACAAGGGGGGAATTGGCTTGACCCCTTCAGGTCAAGGACATCAAAAACAATTGGCAACACACAGCAAAGGTAACTCCCACTGACAGAGGGCAGCAAGGACAGAGCCAGCAGACATGTGCACAGCCTCCCAGGAATTTAGATCGCCTGAGGCCTGGTTACCCAAAAGAACATGACTTTTTTTAATTTTTTTTTATTTTTTTTAGAGATGGGGTCTTACTATGTTGCCCAGGCTGGAGTGCAGTGGCTATTCACAGGTGCGATCCCACTACTGATCAGCACGGGAGTGTTGACCTGCTCCATTTTCAACCTGGGCCGGTTCACCCCTCCTTAGGCAAACTGGTGGTCCCCTGCACCTGGGAGGTCAGGTCATTGTATTGATGCCGAACGTAGTGTGGACAGCCGATCGGCACAGGGCACTACAGCCCAGAACTCCTGGACTCAAGCGATCCTCCAGCCTCAGCCTCTCGAGTAGCTGAGATGACAGGCACGTGCCACTGCACCCGGCAGAACATGATTTTTAAACTGGAAGCCACCAGTTGTTTTAAATTGGCACGATTAAAAGTTTTCCACCTTCAGCAAAAAAATGAATGCACCAGAACCAAGTTAATTTTAGTAAGAGACAAATAAAGAGAGTTCCATCTTGTGCATTTGAATTGCTGATGCTGGGGTTATTCAATTTTAAACTTGTTAGAAATATATTCAGTTTGCCTTGCTGTGGGCTAAGACTAGCACGTCTTCATTAAGGAGTTCAAGTCTTGGAGGTTTGGTAGGACTTTCGGCAACAGAAAGGAAAGCAGAACGTGAAAAAAACCTAAAGATGATAAAGCTTAACCCCTAACCTTGATGTGGGTGATAGAACTGTAGGGAATCTGAGTTCTGCCTCCATCTCCCACACCTCCAGGGGATGTGGGAAGCTCTAAGCCAAGGTCGGCGGGAAGCTGAGCAGAGTTGGGGGGTTTAGGCGGGTGCTCTGACCTAACTCTAGTTCTCACCAGCTGAATGGGGTGCTGGGTCACCCAGAGACAGCCACAGCTGTCAGTTTGTGGGGCTGATGCAGCCTAGTCAGGGTTGTGTTTGGGATGGGAGTAAAGAAAAAGGTACCCGAGGACACAGTTATCTTTGGGGTCTAGTCGTCATTGACCAGACATTATTCATTCAGACCCATCATTCCGTCATTGTGCATGTTTGTAACACACACAGAAGGAAATCTTGCTGCTAAAATGAAGGATTTAGAATAAATTGCACTGGCAATGCAGGGGAAATCCCATCATCTCCGGGGCCTTCCAGGACCAGCTTCTTTGAATCAGCTTTCTGAAAAACAGGAATTTCTCAAGGCTGACTTCCTGGAGATGAAAGCTGAGGCCACAGATTGTAAAAGCCTTGGCCTCAGGGGACCCTCTCCAGGTTCTGAAAGGGGCTTCTTCGAACCTCTGTGTGTGGAGTCATTTTGTGTTCCTTCCTGGCTCTGCACCTTCAAGCTCTCCCTGAGATGCTACAGCACAGGGGAACATGCCCTAGATTCTCCTTTGCATCCTGTCTTCATCCCCTCAGGATGTCTGTCTTGAGTTCCGATAACACTGTGACTCCCTTGAGCCAGACTCTGCTGGAACCAAGATACCCACTTACCTGAGTGGAAGAGGGGTTACTGAAACACCACGGGTTCTGTCTGGGTCCCATTGCTCACCACACAGAAAGCCAATCACTGTACAAGTATCACCAGGGAAAAAGGCTTTTTATTCAGGTGACATTAACCTGGAGAATGGGAGATAAGTCTCAAATCCGTCCCCCCGATGGACTAAAATTGGAGGTTTATATAGCTGGGAAGGAATGGAATTGTGTGTGGGAAAACAGGAACTAGGGAAGGGTAAGGAAAACGAATGAAGGCTCTGGTGTCTTACTGTCTGGATGCAGTGATCTGGTAAATTTCAGTCCTTTGTCTGAGGGTCAGTTTCCTGAGGAAGGAACTCAGATGAGACAAATGAAAGTTTTCAAGTTTTAAGATGGGGGTGTCAATTTGTATATTTATTCAAAATAAATCATAAAGGTCAGTCACGATGCCTCACGCCTGTAATCCCAGCACTTTGGGAGGCTTAAGTCAGGAATTTGAGACCAGCCTGGGCAATATGGTGAAACCCCGTCTCTACAAAAAATACAAAAATTAGCCAGGTGTGGTGGTATATGCCTGTGATCCCAGCTACTCGAGATGCTAAGGTGGCAGAATCACCTGTGTCTGGGGAGGTTGAGGCTGCAGGGAGCTGTGATTGCACTCTGGCCTGGGCAACAGTGAGAACCTGTCTTAAAAAGAAAGTAATTTACATATTTAATTTCCACGTGTGTCATATTTGACTTGTATAGGAAAATAAAGATCCTATTACATCTTGAACATGATCTACCAAAACATGTTTATACTGGTAGGAGGATCAGTTGAGCCCAGGAAGTTGAGTCTACAGTGATCACCCCACTGAACTCCAGCCTGGGGAACAGGTTCATTAAAATAAAAAAAAACAAGCCAGGCACAGTGGCTCACGCCTGTAATCCCAGCACTTTAAGAGGTTGAGGTGGGTGGATCACATGAAGCCAGGAGTTTGAGACCAGCCAGGCCAACATGACGAAATCCTGTCTCTACTAAAAACACAAAAATTAGCTAGGTGTGTCGACGCATGCCTGTAATCCCAACTACTTGGGTGGCTGAGGCATGAGAATTGCTTGAACCTGGGAGGTGGAGGTTGCAGTGAGATTGTGCCACTGCATTCCAACCTGGGCGACAGAGGGAGACCCAGTCTCAAAAACAAAACAAAACAAAACAGAAAAACCCCATAAATATCAGTTATTGGAACAATAGGGCTGGTTTCAGAGGGGAGCCCAGTTTTCAACTCTTCTTTGAACTTCCTACTTCCTCAAAAGGCCACTGAGCTCTGAAAGATTTGGGACTAAAGACCTATCTCAGGAATCTTACCCTGAGCTAAAGTCCACTTGAGCTGGGGCCATTGCTTACCTTGGTTGGAGGGGAGTAGCAATGTTTGCTGCACATGGAGAGAGTCTTAACATGCCTCTTACTGAAGAGATGGACGCTGGCGCCCGGTCGGCATGCTGGTACCATGTGTGTTGCCAAGAGCCTGTCTGTTCCTACTGGGCCCGGTAGCACGAGAGACACTCCCACAGCCCCTCCCTGTGGATTTAGGAAGGTTGGCCTTCCTACTCTTGTACACAGCTACTTAGGGCAAATCTGCAAAGCATATTTTGCATGTTGAAGCATAGGTCTATTTGGATTATTCTTTCTCCTATTTTCTTCTGACAGCTTCCTTTCCAAACAATAAAAAAACAAAAGCTGGCCAGGCGTGGTGGCTCATACCTGTGATCCCAGCACTTTGGGAGGCTGAGACGGGTGGATTACTTGAGGTCAGGAGTTCAAGACCAGCCTGGCCAACATGGTAAAACCTTGTTTCTACTAAAAATACAGAAATTAGCCAGGTGTGGTGGCAGACGCCTGTAATTCCAGCTCTACTTTGGAGGCTGAGGCAGGAGAATCGCTTGAAACTGGGAGGCAGAGGTTTCAGTGAGCTGAGATTGTGCCATTGAACTCCAGCCTGGGTGACAGAGAGAAATTCCATCTGGAAAGAAAGAAAGAGAGAGAGAGAGAGAGAGGAAGGAAGGAAGAAAAAGAAAGAAAGAGAGAAAGGAAGAAAGAAAAGCTGAAAACATTTATTAAAAAAAGAGGACGATTGCAGAATATGCAACAATTAGTAGGTATTTGGTCTTCTGGGGATAGATATTACATCCTATTTGCAAACGTTTGTTGATGATCTGAGTGGTCACTTTCTTGATACCGTGAGATACCACTTCATGCTCACTAGGATGGCTACAATCAAAATCACAATGGTTGGCAGGGATGTGGGGAAATGGGAGACTTCATAAGTCATTGCTGGTGGAAATGTACAAGGCAGGGCCACTATGGAAAACAGTTTGGGAGTTCTTCAGTTAAACATAGTTACCACAGGACCAGTAAGTCTACTTCTAGGTGTATACTTAAGAGAATTGAAAACATATATCCACACAAAACTTGTACATGAATGTTCATAGTAGCATTATTCATGTTAGCAATAAAGTAGAAACAACTCAAGTGTCCATTGATTGATGAATGAATAAATAAAATGTGGCATATCCTACAATGGAATATTACTCATCATAAAAAGGAATGAAGCATCAATACATGTGACAACATGGATGGACCTTAACATGCTAAGTGAAAGAAACCAGACCTAAAAAACTGTCTGATTTCATTTATATGAAATTTCTAGAATAGGCAAACCCATAGAGGCAGCAAATAGACGAATGGTTGCCGGGGCTGAGGCCAGGAGATGGGAAGTGAGAGCTAATGGGCACGGAGATTCTTTTGGGGGTTAAGAAATGCTCTTGGAGAAGATAGTGATGGTTGTATGACTTCCTGTCTATACTAAAAACCAACGGAATGTATACTTTACCAAGGTGAATTTTATAGCGTGTAAATTATGTCTCAATTTTGGAAGCCTCTTCATTAAGAACACATGAGCCTGCTTCTGCAGCACATGTGCTAAAATTGGACTGACACAGAGATTAGCATGGCCCCTGCACAGAGATGACACACAATTCATGCAGCATTCCATGTTAATAAAGAGAACACATTTGCACTCCAACTTACACGTGCCCCCGATCATCTTTGATGCTGTTAACAATTTTTTCTTTGGTAAAACCCACAAGAGGAAAAATACTCTCCTTTTCTAAATTGCTCACTAGATTGACTAGAATGGTGTCTAATAAATTCTTTTTTTTATGATGATAATACAAGAATGATTTTATAGTTGGGGCATCTGTTGAAGGGGGGGGGTTGTTACGCGATCATGTTCCTGTCTTAAAGAGGAATTTAAACAGTTCCTCTGATCTTTTAAATATTCAAAAAGATTATTTTTGAAACTGCTGTTTAAATGCAGAAAGTAGGATTTAAGAAGGTGCAGCTTCAAAGCTGGAATTCATAGAGCTGCAGAGAAGTTTATAAAGCAGTATCACATAATAAAATTAAAGTGTTCCCACCAATTATGAGGGCATTCTTTTGAGACTAAAAGCATTTCTTGCAGTGTTCAAACATATCTCGATATACTAAAGAGAAAGGAAAACCCTTTACATGTAGACTTTATTTTACAGGAATGATAGTGCCTTCTGGGTCTTGCTTCACTGGGATTTTTAAAAATCAAGGAAATGTATATGGATGTGCTTTGCTCCCTCTGAAGAAATGTGACATATAAATTCAAAACATTGTTATCTTAATTCAATAAAACTTTATGGAAATGACATAAAAGCACCTGGCGAATTCTAGTTTATGCTCTAATTACCCACAGAAAACATTTTTCACTCACTCCATAAAAGCGTTATAGCCTTACTTTTTTTTATTTATGTGAGCTTGAAATGAAATGCACTCACTTCCCAGTAGGGAGGTGATTCGCTGTCAAATCATGGGAGGAGGATGGTTTGACGATGAAAGGTGCTGACAGTCACATCCACGTGCGCCTACCCCGCCTCCCCGCGCCACACTCTGCACCAAACAACTCCTTTTTCTTTTTTTATTCCAAATTGCTCCTTGAGAAGTCTTGTTTATACAATTTTATGCAAGCTAAGGGGAAGCCCATTGCGTTCTAGGTGCTTTTCTTCTCCCCCTCTCTCTCCTTTTTCACAGAACCTAATTAGTGGACACATCGCTTTCTTAAAACAATCAAGAACAGAAAGGCGGGTCCTCCTGGCTGTCCCCTCTGGCTGAGGAAAGGCAGCCAGTTCAGCGTTTAGGGCCCTGGAATTTTCTCTGAGCAATAACCAGCTTGGAGTGGGCTCTGCCGATGAGGTCTGCGGGGGCTGGGTCATCAGAGAGAAGCTCCAGAGACGCCCATTCCCTGCAGGACCTGGGGGGCTCCCCTGACCAGAGGAGGACTGGCCTTTCACTGGGGTCCTTTCACCTGCTCCACGTAGACCTCCCACCAGAAATCTGCACCCCTCCTGCCCCCTTTTGCCTCTGCAGGAACTTCCACACTCACTCATCTGGCCCAGAAACAAGCTTCCTCTTTCTCAGATGCAAGACCACCTACTGGCTCTGGAATTCCTTCACAGACTAACCAGGCCCTCCTGGAGCAGGCCCCCAAAAGCCAAATGATTCATGTGGTTGTTATGTGCATTGCAGACTGTCCATCAGCAGAAGTGGAAAAAAACCACCTTTGGAGGCCGTCCCCAGGCTTAGGCACAGCAGTGAGTTCCCAGCTTCAAAGGAAGTTTATCTAAAAGCCATTTTTCTCTGGAGCTGAGAGGAGCAGGGAGAGCGGGCAGCTGGCCAGCCACAGCTGGGGAGAGCACTGGGAAGGGCTGCCGAGCACCAGCTCCTCTGCTGGGTTCCCGGGTCTGGTTTTATTTTGGCCGTGTCAAATTCTGGCTTGAGTTTGTACTGGTGTTGCCAGCTCATTCATTATATCCATAAAATAATAACGCCAGCAATAACAACAATGAATAATAACAACAGCAGATCCCATTTACTCAGCATGCACCGTGTGCCCAGTGCTGGGCTAAATGTTTAACCTAAATTTTCTCATTCGATCCTTACAGACTCCTAGAGGTTAAACGACCTCCCTAAACCCATGTCGGCCATGAAATTTTGTCTGAATCCTAAGTGCATTGAGTACTCTGGTCTTCTACATACAGCCTGGGCTGTATTTTCCAATCCCCAGAGGAGGGAACTTTCAGAAGGCCGTTACCTCCCCAGGCCCTGGAGGCTGGGACGTCACCGAGGGGCTGTCATTTTTAGGGAGGTCCTATGCACACAGAGATGGCAAAGCAATGTACCCACGTCTTTACGTCAAAGGCTAAGGGAAACGTCACACTCTCAAATATTAGAAGGAAAATTATAAAATTGGTAAATATCAGAGTCAAGCAAAATTTGTCTTTTATATAGTAGACACTCCAAATCATTCTGTGAAGCAGAACTCTCTTTTTTTTTTCCCTCTTAGACTTAGCTCTTTTGTGCTTAGTAGGCGCTTTGATGTCTTTGTAGGGGAGGTATTGTCCAAGCTTATTTTCTTCACAGCATCTTGAGTTCTTGAGCTGTAGATTTTCAGGCCATGCAAAATGTAGGTGGAAACACAATTTTTTCCTTAATGTCTTTGTCTCTATTATCTTGATACTTAAAACATTCCTTGGAGCCTAACGGATTAATCTATTTTTGAACATATCACAGTAATGTGAACCACAAATTAGCACACATTATTTTTCCAGGGCTGGAACATTTATTGAGGTTTCAGAACCTAAACATTTCCCAAGAAAATCTGCAAATTAATATTAGCAGAGTCCATACATTCTTTCTAGAAACAGGTGCTAAATGACTCCTAAATATATAAAGAATAGAAACTAAAACAGGACAACCTATCAGGAGTTTATTTTAAATAAACTCCAGATGGAAGATTTCCCCTTGGGCGTTTTGGCAGCACACCCCGGCTTCTAGGCGAGTGCACCCCTGCAGTCAGCCGCAATGCCCTCGGCTCTCGTTGCTTAGTCAAGGACCAAAATCAACGGCCTGTCCTTTCGCCTTCCCCAATTCCAGCCCTGGCCCCAAGTGTCTCCGTGCAAAGGATCCTTTGTAGTTGTGCCTAATTTTCCTTCAGGCCTTGTAACTCTTATTTCTTTGGCGACACCTGCTTTACTCTAGTGAGGCGAGCAGGCACAGGTAATAACGTGGATAATTCAGACCAAGCTGCTGCATGGATTCTGAGAGAGGCACAGAACAGGGACGGTGCCTCAGCTGGCCTGGTGGCCCCCAGGACACCAGGGAGGCTTGCGCCTGTCCAGCTGTTGTGGGATACTCCCCAGTTCAAAACCTCCACACAGTCTAAGATGGCTTGCGGAACCCAGCTGGCCCAGAGCTCTTCACGGCAGGGCTAAGTTACTTCCCACGCTTGCCACCCATGTCTTCCACCTCCACCTGCGGTGCCCTCGGATGTGTCCCCAGGTCTTTGCTGAGCTCTCTTCTTCCTAGAAGCCCTTCCTTCCCGACATGGCCAGAATCCTAAGCAGCTTTCCAGGCTGAAAGACAGCTTCCCTCATGGCCAGCCTCACTTCTCTGCAGCCGTAATGAAACCTCGTCCACTTCCCTTTCCCCCTTCCTCTTTCCCTTCTTCTTTAATATTTTATTATGGGAAACCTCAGACATATTCAAAAGCAGACAAAATAATACAGTGAAATGTTGTGTTCCTCTTGTCAGGGTTCAACAGTGTGAATGCATGCCCCGAGAGGTTTCACCTGTTCCCATTCAATCATTTTGAAGCAAATCCCAAATTTCATCATTTCATCCACGAGTGTTTCAGAATGTATTTCTAAGCATTATTTAAAAAAAAAACTTAACACAATGCTGTTATCATACCAAATACAACAATTCCTTAAGATCATTACATTTCCTCAATTGTCTAAGAATTTTTTTAATAGTTTGTTTAAATGAGAATCCAAGTAAGGTGTACACATGGCAAATGGCGGATTGGTTGCTCAAGCTGCTTTCAATTTATGGTGCCCCACCTACCTCTCCCTAATTTCGCTGTTGGAAATCCAGGGTCCCTTGCCCTGCAGAGTCCCAGAGTCTGGACTTCGCCCAGGGAGCCCTAGAGTTTCCCTTTGATGACCCCTCTGCTTCGGCCTCTGGAGCCCTTGGAGTCACTGGGAGGCCTCCGGGGACTTGCCGAGGAGACACGGTCCTTGAGGTGAGGTCCTTCCCTCCTAGGTCACTCAGGAAATGTCCTCTGAAGCCTATGGCAGGTGTGACTTACGATCCTGAACCTTCAGATTCCAGGAGTGTCTCTGCCGGGGGCCTGCAACTCAAATCCCACAACTTGGGGCAGAAACTCTGCAGCCTCTGCCAAGACAGGCCCTCACCAGGCCCCTGAGCTCCAGCCAGGAGCCCATTCCACGTGGAGTCTGAGGGAAAGTTCAGTGCCTGGGCCGCCAGATTCTGGCCTTGCCTGGTTTTCTTCAGTGTGGCTAATGCCCAGGTGGCCACGGGACAGGTGGAGGTCCAGATCCACACCTCCTTCTCTAAGCCAAAGCCTGTGGGAGGAAATTGCCATTTCTGAGCATCTTAGACTCTCTCTGCTCCCACTTTCCTTCTTACCTCGGGGTGGGTCTCCTTTCCACCTGCATTGCATTTACTTAAGACTCTACCCATTGATACACCAGAGGAGTGATAAAAGGACTTAAACAATTCAAGAGAACTGCCATGGTGCAAAATCCTTTTTTGAAAGTCAGAAATCTGATACCACCTATCCCTGTTAAACCACCCAATTCATTCCTGAAATTCTTGCTGCTAAGGACAAAGTCATTTAATGAAAGAAATTTCTCCCATTAATTTTAATGGGAAAAAAATATGATGTGTTGTCCTCCAACCCAAGATACCCAAACAATTTTCAAAGGTAGGAAACTCTACCCATTGAACAATGAAAGTAAGTAATGCAAGTAATAAACAACAACACAAAGGTAGGGGCATCTAGGTTGTACATAAAATGCAATGTGATAAAGGTTTTTGGAACCAAAGGAGCAGGAGTAGCTGAGGGAGGGCGTTCTTCTTTGGAAGCCTCATTCTTTCTTCATGTTTACATCACCAGTTTCTCAGCCTTTGGGCTCACAATTACTTTGCCTGCAAATGGTGCTTTCAATTATATGCAGATAGACATTGCTAGAATAAATAAAGGCTGAGCACAAGAGTGCTTGGGAGTGTGGGAACAGCACAAATGTCCAAAAAAGTGAGAGCTACAGAAGGTGCTGGATCCTCCTGTCTCTCACCGGGTTCACATTTGCAAGGCACACTGAGTCCGTGCAAGCACGATGCACAGGCGCACCGTTCAGGTCTGTTCCCTATGAGATTCTTTGGCGAAACACTGTTATGTCAACTAAATTCTGAGTGTGGTTTTGCCTGCCTTGGATATCAAAATATCACTACTTGTAGCATATTTATTTAGTGTGCTTTTTGGATAAAAGGATATTGTACTGAAAAAAAAAAAGCCACTGTCCAAAATGTGATTCCAGAGCCATTATGTTGAAGAGTTAATGCAACAGTCATGTGAGGAAAATCTGTGTGCCTTGGTCTTTCCCTGAGTTTTCCTTCTGCTGAGAGTCCCGATTTCCTCTCAGGCAAATACACGCTTCAGGTAGACTAGCATAAAGGTCAGGTTCTCAGACAGCTAAAAGAGAACAGCCCCTAGATACTTCTATTACCAACATCATACTTATCTCCTCCTTATTCTGAATTCATAGTTCTTCAAATCACTGATGCGTGCAACAGCATGAATGAGTTCCAAAAACAGGCAGCACGAAAGAGGTGAGACAACGGAACACACACTACATGTGTCTGGAATCTGGAATAGGCACGTCAATCCAAGGAAACATAAACCAGAACGTGTTCCTTGCAGGTGGGAGCAGGGCGTTGACGCAAAAGAAGCATATAGAAATTTTCTGGGGTGAATGAAATGTTCTTCACCTTGCTTTGGGTGGTGGTTACACAGGTATGTGTAGCTGTCAAAATCCACCAGTCTCAACATCTAAGATCTGTGCATTGCTTTGTAGGTTGGTGCAGAAGTAATTGTGGTTTTTGCCACTGAAAGTAATGGCAAAAAGTAAACTTTCAATGCCATTAAAGGAATGGCAAAACCCACAATTACTTTTGCACCAACCTAATTGACAGCAAAAACCGCACAAGTATTTTTGCGCCAATCTAATATATTTAAGAATATTAAAATAAATGAATAAAAGAATTCAAGAGTCTCAACATGGTTATTAAATGTGTGCCTGATTAAACGTTCTTTATGTCGAGGCGGTGAGTCAGTCCTGGAGGTGCACAATCCTCCAATCAAATAAACCCAGAGCGGAGCGGCATCCCTGCAGACCCTGCGTCACCTGCTTCCTCCAGCCATGGACAGAAATACCTTCTCCTGGGGCCACAGGTGCCAAAGGCTGAGACAATGCTTGGTGGTTTGGGGATATTCCCAAATTTCTTCCTCAAGTTATTTCACCTGTGCATCTTTCTTTGTTCCGTTTCCCCAGGACCATGCAAAGCATCTACAGTAATGCATTCATTTCTAGGGCTTTGTTATGGCAATAAGAAAGGCCACACACTGGGAGGCTGAAACGTATTAAATGCATTGCTTCTCGGTTGTGGAGGCTGAAGTCTGAGATCAAGGTGCCAACAGCGCCACACTCACTCTGTGGGTGTTGGGGAGGGGTCTGTTCCAGGCCTCTCTCTGGCTCTGGTAGCTCCTCGGCTGTGGCAGCACAGCTCCAGTCTTCACATGGTGTTCTCCCTGTGTGCACGTCTGTGTCCAAGTTTCCCTTTTATAAGGACACCTGTCATAACTGATTAGGAGCCTTGCTCAGTAGGTACCTACTCCAGTGTGATCTCATCTTAACTAATGACATCTGCGAACAACCCTGTTTCCAATAAGCTCACATACTGAGGTACTAGGAGTCAGGACTCAACATACGGACGTTTGGGGGACACAACTCAACCCATAGCAGCCAGTGTTCCTCAAACCTCAGTCATTTCTTGGACCACCTTTGTAATTGTTCTCTTAAATAATATGAAATCTATACTATTAATTTGCTATTAGCTTTTTTTTTTTTTTTTTGAGACAGAGTCTCACTCTTGTTGCCCAGGTTGGTGTGCAATGGCATGATCTTGGCTCACCACAATCTCCGCCTTCCAGGTTCAAGCAATTCTCCTGCCTCAGCCTCCTGAGTAGCTGGGATCACAGGCATGTGCCACCATGCCAGGCTTTTTTTTTTTTTTTTTTTTTTTTTGTATTTTTAGTGGAGACGGGGTTTCTCCATGTTGGTCAGGCTGGTCTCAAACTCCCAACCTTCCCAAAGTGCTGGGATAACAAGTGTGAGCCACCGTGCCTGGCCCAGCCCCTTTTTTTTTTTTAACCTAATACCATAATACTCTATACCATAAACAGAAAGCCAGTATCACATGGCCTACGGAAGTTTATGATAAACATAATACATAAAATACATTAAAACCATAAATAATGCAATAAATACAAACACATGACTATTAAAATAAGTGTTTTGGCTGGGCACGGTAGCTCACACCTATAATCCCACCACTTTGAGAGGCTGAGGTGGGTGGATTACTTGAGCCCAGGAGTTTGAGGCCAGCCTGGGCAACATGGCGAAACCTCGTCTCTGCAAAAATGAAAAAATTAGCCCGGGGCAGTGGTGCATGCATATAGTCCCAGCTACTTGGTTGGCTGAGGTGGGAGGAGCACTTGAGCCCAGGATGTCGAGGCTACAGTGAATACCACTGTGCTCCAGCCTGGGCAGCAGAGTGAGACCCTGTCTCAAAAACAAAACAAAGCAAAAAAGAAAGAAATAAAATAATCTTTGTCAATGTACTACTCCATATCTCGTTCTTATCGCCTGTAGCTGAAAGCTCCCTTTGGAAAACACATACTATATTTAATCTTGATGGAGTTGAGGGGCATTTCTAGAAATTACATCAGAAGCCAAGAAGGCACGCTTGGCATGAGAATCTCAGGCCCTGATAGGATGGAAACAGAAAGGCTGTGGTCCACTAGGGCTTGGGAGGGGAGGGTGAGGTCTAATTACCAACACAGTACACAGATCAGAGGATCAGAGAGTGACCTTACAAACCACATTTCATAAATAAAAAAAGTGAGGCCCAGAGAGGTGAAGGCCAGACAGCACCGGGGCCGAGGTGGAACCTGAGCCCTGACTTCGTACTCTCACGTCGGTTAAGTGAACCCTGCGGAGCGGCAGCTGGAGAAAGCATCCTGCGGCAGATTACAGGTGAGGGTTGCACCACACCTGGGTTCTGTCTTGTGGGTGATGACACACCTAGGTGTCGGCAAATTCTTGGTGACCAGGCATCGTTCTGAGCTAATTTGGGTTTATTCTTATCAAAAGAGAAAGGCATACTTAGTGTCAAGATGGTGCTTCCATTGGCCTCAAACTGTTTGCTGAAGAGAACTGTGTTGTTTTTTGGCTGGTTGCTTTTTAAAAAAATATAGTAGTTGAGCATGGTTGAAATTCACACCATGCTAAACGGTATGCGGTACAAAGTTTTCTTCCCAGTGCTAACTTACGATCTCCGAAATCCCCTCTCTGTAGGCACACACGATTCCTGATTTGTGCATCTTTCTAGAGCTGTGAAGGGGAGTGGCAGCTTTAACATAGGCACCAGTGAAATTGCTGAAACAAACTTCACCAGAATCATGTCACTTCTGGGAACAACCCCTCAGTCTCCACGCATCCAGTGTTTCTACCCTGCCCCTTACTTAACTCGTTTTCTTTCTCATCCTCTTTTAATTAAATTTTAGCCTTTTTAAAGTATTCTGGGTGAAGGATACGGGACAGGAATAAGGGAGTCCGCTGCAGCCACGCCCACTGGCTCTTGGAGGAGAGTCTGGCTGCCCACACGAGAGGATGAATAAATCTTGTCAGAATAAGAATTTGGGAAAGGAGAGAGATAGATAACATTTATTCAGCATACTATTTGACAGAAACTTTAAAATATAACCTCAAAATATGGGTGTTTTCATTTCCAGTGTGTAGAAAGGAACCCAGGGGTGAAAGAGGTTATGGAACTTGCCTCAATCCCAGCTCGTCTGATTCTCTAGTGCATGCTTCCTTTTGAGGATGAGACATCTGGTGGAATTACTTCCGCTTAAGGGGACAATCCATAGTATCAGGCAGATTTGGTCCCTTACAGGATAAGCTCCATCTTGATCTCTGTGCTTCTTCTGCAATTGTACTTGGTCTAGGGATGCCATAAATGCATATTGAGTGCATGAGATCACCAAGGAAGAGAGAAGGAGAGAAGACACAGGACAGAAAACCAAGGATCGGATTCATTCAGGAGTGTGGGAGGTCACCTCCGGGGCACGTGAGATTCAAACCAGAGCCCAGAGAAATAAATTCAGGAAAAAGACTT
>PVKP010045586.1:0-16049 GCA_004027715.1 Plecturocebus donacophilus | reverse complement strand
GGTTTTCTGCTCTTGTGGCAGTTTGCCGAGAATGATGGTTTCCGGATTCATCCATGTCTCTACAAAGGACATGAACTCATCCTTTTTTATGGCTCCATAGTATTCCATGGTATATATGTACCACATTTTTTTTGTCAAGTCTATCATTGATGGGCATTTGGGTTGGTTCCAGGTCTTTGCTATTGTAAACAGTGCCACAATGAACATACATGTACATGTTTCTTTATAATAGAATGATTTATAATCCTTTGGGTATAAACAATTTTTACAGCAGTTTTAAGTTTACAGAACACTTGAAAGGAAGTTACAGAGATTTTTCATATATCCACTCCCCCAAATATGCATAGTCTCCTCCATTATCAATATTCTCTAGCAGAGTGGCAAATTTTCCACAAATGACCATGTTGGCACATCTTTATCCATGACGATCCATAATTTACACTAGAGTTCAGTGTTGGTGTTGCACATTCTGTGGGTTTGAACAAATGTGTAATGATAGGTACCCATCACTAGAGTATCATACAGGTAGTTTCATTGCCCTAAAATTAAAATTAATTGAATTATTGCAGATATGCCCTATAGTGAGATACAAATGAACTACATTTTTAAAATAGTTTATACATCCATGGAAGAACACTACCTATTAGCATATCATTTGTAATAATAGTCCATTTCTAATTACTGCTTATATAGAGAGAGATAAACTTGTTTTACAAGTATAAGAAGGTTGAACTGGAGGAAATTCTGTTAAAGAAATGGTATTCAATTAATTTACATTATGTCATTATCTATGATTAAACTCAATTTCTAAAGTTCTATTAGATGACAACTAGGTAAAAGCAAAGAGGCAGGGCAAACAATTTGTTGAGTAATTTGAAAAGAAACAAACAAACAGATCTATGAATATAAAATATATATATATATACATACACACACATATATATATACATATATACACATATATATATATCTCAAAGGAAGTGCAAGACACATTTGAAAGCATTAACAACAGGTGAGACAAGCAGAAGAAATAATTCTAAAGCTGGAAAACAGGTCTTTTGATTAACCCAGTGAAAAAAATAATAATAAAATAAAATAAAAGAAAGCCTTTGAGAAACGCTGGATTCTATAAAATATCCAGAGCTCTGAGGTATAGGTATTCCAGAGGGAGAACAAGAAAAAAGTGAAAAGTATGGAAAATATATTTGAGGGAATTACTCAGAATAACTTCCCTGGTCTTGGTAGAGATTTAAACACTCAGATACAAGAAGCTCAGTTAATTCCTGGAAAATACATTGAAAGATAAACTTTACCAGCACATATAATCATCAGACAATTAATGGTAATATGAAGAAAAATATCATAAAAATAGCAAGAGAGAAGCATCTAATAATCATATATAAAGGAAATCCTATCACACTAGCAGCAGGCTTCTCAGCAGAAATCTTATGAGCCAGAAGAGATTGAGGTCCTATTTTCAGTCTTCTCAAGAAAAAAATGCCAGTCAAGTATTTTGTATCCCACTAAACTGAATTTCATAAGTAAAGAAGAAATAAACTATTTCCCAAATAAGCACACACTAAGGAAATTCCTAACCACTAGACTGGTCCTATAAGAAATATCCAACAGAGTTTTACTCTCTCCCTCTTTCTCTTCCTCTTTCTTTCTCTCTTTCATTCTTTTTTTTTTCTTTCTTTTGCTGTTTCTTTCTCTCTCCTTTTCTAAAATCTCTTCCTCTTTCTTTCTTTCATTCTTTTTTTTCTTCCTTTTGCTCTTTCTTTCTCCTTTTCTAAAAAAAAAAAAAAAGAAATATCCAACAGAGTTTTAAACATGGAAACAAAAAATTAGTACTCACCATAATAAAAAACCAATGAAAATGCAAAATTAACAGGAATCATAAGTCAGTGACACAATCAAAACTATAAAAAACTAGGTAATAATTAATATTACAACAGGAACAAAACTTCACTTCTAGATATTAACCTTGAATGCAAATGGACTAAATGCTCCACATAAGAGATGTAGGCTGGTAGGATGGGTAATAAAACAAGATTAACACAAAGCAGCCTGCAAGAAACCCATCTAAATGGTAAAAAGATTTGTGAGCTCAAAATGAAGAGGTGGAAAAATACATTCCACATATGAATACAAAAGCAAACAGCAGTAGCTATATTTATATTATGTAAAACAGACTTTAAATGAACAACAACAGTAAAAGGAAAACAAAGAAAATTATTATATAATGATAATCAATTTAACAATGAGGTACAACAGAACTAAATACAAATCCATCTGACAATGGAGCACCCAATCTTTAAAGAAAAGAAATTTCAATCAAGAATTTTATATTTCTTCAAACTAAGCTTGATGAATGACCTCAGCAAAGTTTCAGGATAAAAAAAAATAATGTACAAAAATGGGTTGTGTATCTACATGCCAGCAATACTCAAGATGCAAATCAAATCAAGAACTCAAGCCCATTGATAATAGCCATTAAAAGAAAAATCTAATGAAAGAAATCCTAGAAGACAAAACCAAATAGAAAAACATCCCATGTTCACAGATAGCAATAATAAATATCATTAACATAACCATAATGTCCAAAGCAATCTATAAATGCAATTATTATCAAACTACCAATAGCATTTTTCACAGAATTATAAAAAGTAATTGTAAAATTTATATAAAATAAAAAAGAGCCCAAATAGCCAAAGCAATCCTAAGAAAAAGAAGTAACACTGGTGGTATCACGTTACCTGACTTTGAATTATACTATAAAGTGATAGTAACCAAAGCAGCATGGTAGTGATATAAAAATAGACACACAGATCAATCAAGCAGAATAAAGAACCCAGAAATATAGCCACATGCCTACAACCAACTGGTCTTTGACAAAGTTGACAAAAATATACACTGGAAAAAGGACAGCTTATTCAATAAATGGTCCTGGAAAAATTGGAGAGGCATAAACAGAAGAATAAAAGTAGACCACTAAGAATTAACTCAAGATGAGTTATATATTTAAAAGTAAGACATGAAACTACAAAAATGATAGAAGGAAACCTGGGAATGACCATTCGTCTATGCAAACAATTTATGGCTAGGTTTACAAAACGAAACACAACAAAAACAAAATAGAGCAATGGACTTAATTAAACTGAATATCTTTTGCACAGGAAAAGAAATAATCCACAAAGTAAATGAACAACCTATAGAATGAGAGAAACTATTTGTGAACTATTCATACATCTGACAATGGACTAATATCTTGTATCTACAAATAACTCAGCTCAAGAAGAAGAAAACAACCCCATTGAAAAGTGGGCAAAGGAAATGAATAGACATTTTTAAAAGAGGACATACAGGCTAGATGCAACGACTCATGCCTGTAATCCCAGCAATTTGGAAGGCACAGGCTGGTGGATCACCTGAGGCCAGAAGTTTGAGACCAATCTGGCCAACATGGTGAAACCCTGTCTCTACTAAAACAAAAAATTAGCCAAGCATGTGGCAGACAACTGGAATCCCAGTTTCTTGGGAGGCTGAGGCAGGAGAATTGCTTGCACCTGGGAGATGGGGGTTCATTGAACTGAGATAGCACCACTGCATTCCAGCCTGGGCAACATGAGTGAAACTCCTCATTGCTAAAACAACAAAGGACATATAAATGTCCAACAAACATGAAAAAAACTTTCACTATAACGAATAATCAGAGAAATGCAAATTCAAACCACAGTGATACAACATTTTATTCCATTCAGAATGGCTATTGTTAAGTCAAAAACAACAGATGTTGGCCAGGACATGGAGAAAAGGGAATGCACATATACTGTTGGTTTGAATGTATATTGCTACAAGCTCTATGGAAAACTTTATGGAAATTTCTAAAAGAACTATAGGATCTGAAGAGAAACCAGAGTATTTCTCTCAAAGAACTATAAGTATCACTATCATTCAATTCATCAATCTCACTACTGGGTATCTAACCAGAGGAAAAGAAATGATTATATTAAAAAGACATCTGCAGCTGTATGTATATTACAGTGTTATACACAACAGGAAAGCCATGAAATCAACTTGTATCCATCAACAGATGATTTATTAAAATGTGATATATATTTTATATAATATATATTTTTAATATATAATGTATATAATGCTATAATGCAATACGTTTTAGCTATAAAAAGAATGAAATCATGTGTTTTACAGCAACATAGATGGAACTGGAGTCCATTATTTTAAATGAAATACTGCATGTTATCACTTATATATGGGTATTAAACAATGGGTACACATGGATACACAGAGCAGAATTATAGTCATTGGAAACTCCAAACTGTGAAGGTGTGGGAAAGTTGGGTGAGGGGCTGAAGGATGAAAGGTTCAGGAAATAAAATGCCCTTAACTTAAATATATCTTTGTCAACACAATTTCTTTTGAAAACAATTTTACCTTAGTAATGATTCAGTGCCTAATTTAGTCAAGATGGATGTTGAGATTTAACTTATTGTCCTTATGATTAAAAATTTCTGCCAAATACATCTAATTGGCACAGTTACTATTCTCAAACCAGTCAGTAAAACAGACTTACTTTTAGTTATAAAAATCTGATTTTGTCTCTTTTTCTTTTCCTTTCTTTTAGCGATGGAGTCTCTCTCTGTTGCCCAGATTAGAGGGCAGTGGCTCAAATCATAGCTAACTGAACTCTGAAATCCTGGGCTTAAAGGATCCTTTCACATTAGTCTCCAGACTAACTGAGATTAAAGGCATTAGCCAACACATCTTGTTTATTTTACTTTCTAATCAAATAAAAATGTTAATTTATTTTTCAAAGGATATTGTAAAACCACTGAGAACTAAAGTGCAAAACACATGTTCTGATAGATCACTGGAATCCAGTGAATTCAAAATTAAACTGATGTAGATATAACAATCTATCTTAAGCAAAGTAATAAAAATAAGTTAGTATGTCAATATGTAATTACTCAGTGAATTTGTATTAATGTACCCAAATTTTACATTTTTAAGATAAAATGTATGTGCTAAAATATAGAACTTTTTAAGAACATGTATATATCTACACGTGTATGTGTTGAACTCTTGTTTAGTTTTTATTAATACCTAAATAAAAATCAAGAGCAAAAATTAGCCAAAATGGTTTTATTTAATTAGTTTTAATGTTTAAGTCTTTTTCTATTCACTTAATGAGGTAAAAGATATACAGGCAATTGGTAATTTATTGATGCTATAGCTATTTTTTTTTAAGTAGAAAAAGGGAAATAGCATTTAATAAGATACAATAAGAAGAAAATTGATTCTGATATGTTTTATTATATAATTTTGTAAAATAAATTCAATTATACAATTAAATAGAATACATCAATTATGAAAGAAAATAATAGATACAATTATCTATGAGTTGTCTGCAATAAATTTTGCCAAAGCTGGTAGCCAAAAAATAAATTTTGTAGTCACACTTCAGAATGTTGGTGTCATTACTTTACTCTGCTTTGGCTGTTTCAACCAGTCATTATTTACAGAAAATGACTCTTTGGAATAAATTATGAGAATAACTAAAAATTATTACTTATGTTCAAATACATTAAAATCGTCTTTTTTAATGTAAAAAAGACATTAAAAAAGATAATGTCTTTTTTAATTTAAAGGCTATTAGTAAATAGCCTATTACTAAAGGCTATTAGTAATTTATCATCTCACTGCTTTGCTCTTTTGAGAATTCATCTCAAGAGAAATGTGTTCTTGAGCATATGTTCGTACCTAAAGGGGTCCAAGTCCTTAAACAAAATAAGAAATTGCATTATTACCACTTTATCCGCCATATTTCTCAATCATGAATGTTTCTTACAAACCAAAATACCAAGTTCCTAACATCAGGTTTCAGTCCTAACTTTGAGTTTACAAATGAAATCGAAGGAGCATTGGGTTTTATGGTTCTTTAATCATTACAAGTAGCTTATTGTTTTGAGGACATGAGAATATTTATTTATTTTCTTCTGAATATGTATTATGTATAATATACATAGAGAAAAGTTGCACAAGTGTATAGCTCAATGAATTTTTTGAAAGGCATGTAAATGCTATGTGATATCCTGATGCTGAAACAGAACTAGGTTATTAGGGAAATAGCACCTGAAACCCAAATAAAGTTTGGAGTTTAGTTATTATTAACATACCATTTTTGGTTTCTTGATTTTGACAGACTGTGAACATTTCAGATGTTCAAAGTAGGGAAAACTGCATGAAGTGTGTATAGGTACGTTCTGCACTATCTTTGCAAACACTGTGTAAATCTAAAAGTATTCCAAAATACAAAGTTTTTCTAGAAAAAAAAAACTTGTGTAACCAGCACTTAGATAAAAAGGAAACAAACAAACAAACAAAACAGAACATTACTAGCACCTTGAAGAAGGCTTTGTACCTTATTCCAGTCACTATTCTCTGGAGGATAACAACTTACCTAAAATCCCATAGCATAGATTGATTAGCTTTTTTTAAAAAAAATTTACACCAGTGGAATCAAGTTGTATATATTTCATTGTGTTGGTTTCTTTCACTGCATGCCATGTAAGTTAGATACAACCTTATTATTTCATGTTGTAAAACTTATTCATTCTTATTACTAGAGTGACTATATTTTTAAGATAGCATAAATGTATTTATTCATTGTATTACTGACAGACATTTAGGATTGTTTTCACATTGCTGCTTCTAAGAATAGCATATTTTGCATGCTATGACTGTTCTTGAGCATATTTTTGTATTTCTATAGTGTATAAATATAGGAGTAAAATTGCTGGTAAATTGCATAATTTACCTATATTTAGCATTAGTAGGGCTCTGCTATTTTGAAAATTCTACATATGAACATGTGGATTTTGAAATTGATACTCGGTGCTTCAAGCATTTGTATCTTAATATGAAGATGAGTATATTAGAAAATTGTAGTTAATTTCTCATGTGTCATTAACTTCCACTAAATTGAATTTTTAAAATTTAATTAATTAATTAATTAATTAATTAATTTTAAGACCAGGTCTCACTGTGTCACTCAGGTTGGACTGTAGTGGTGCAAACACGGTTCACTGCAACCACAACCTCCTGGGCTCAAGCAGTCCTCCTGCCTCAGTATCCCAAGTAACTGAGACTACAGGTGGAAGACACCATGCCTGGCTAATTTTTTAAAATCGTTTTGTAGAGATAGGTTCTATGCATTTATCAAGGTTTGTTTCAAACTCCTGAGCTCAAGTGATTCTCCCTGTTCAGCCTTCCAAAGTGCTGGGCCTTAATTTCCTACTGAATGAAACTATGCTACTGTATAACCCAAATTTTAGTATCAAGTATGTATTACACAGTCAATAAACTATAGCTCAATTTGGTAGTTAGGTGGCCATCATTATGCAAAAGTTGACATCTGTATAGTTTCAAGTTTAAGTAGGACAGGTATTTGCTTGAGTGTCATTTTGTGCGGTAACATGCCATAATTGTGAACTGAACATTATACTGAATTTAAATATGTAAGTTCAGAGGAAAAATAGAGGTCGCCCTTGGCTGACTTATCCATTCAACATTTGTGTGTGTGTTGTGTGTCTACTGTATGATGGCAATATGACTCAGATCAGATTATCAGATCGTTTGGTATTTTTAAGATCAAGGTAACTTTTGTCATATTAGACACAGATGACTAGTACTTTCTAACTTTACAATAGAAGTATCTCTACCACATGTTCTCAATTCTGGCAAAGTACTTATTAGTATTAATATGTCACAGAGTGATACATACAGAAGATTCTGCCTTAAAAATTATTATTTAGATAATGATTTTATTGACAGCCATTACAACTGACAATCAGTAAGATGATTATTAAGGAGTTCTTGTTCAAAGAAATCCTATAAATAGAAGAGAAAGACAGTAATAGACATAGAACAATAGCAAATGAGAGAGCAATAGTGAAAGGGGAAGAAGGAGTAGTAGGAGAAAGGAGAAAGAGGATGAGCAGAAGGAGGAGAGAGAAGTGAATAAAAACTAGAGAAATATCTATTCACATAGCTATCCAAATATGCATAGATGTATATATATGTATATGTTATATATAAGTGAGGGTATATATGTATATGTGTGCATGTGTATATGTATATATAAATATACATATATAATGAGGGATAAAAGGAATAAGTTGGGTTAAATATTACAGTTTCCATCATTAATCATTCTATACTTTTCAAATAACAATAGACAAGCTTAAAAATGTTGTAATTTCATTATTCTTATCTTTTCTGTGAATACTTTCACTCTGAACCCAATTCTTGTAGTTCCCTTTATGGGGCTTTATAACTAGCATTTCCAAGTTCCTTATGTCTCATTTTAATAATTTACTAAATATGGTCAAAAACAAGAACAGACATTTTTCCAAAGAAGGCATACATGTGGCCAATAATCATATGAAAAAAAAGCTAAATATCACTGATCATTAGAGAAATGCATATCAAAACCATGATGAGTTACCATCTAACATCAATCAGAATGGCTATTAAAGTCCAAAAATAGCAGATGCTGGCAAGACTGTGGAGAAAAAGCAATGTTTATCCACTGTTGGTGGGAGCATAAATTAGTTCAACCATTGGAGAAGACAGTGGGGTGATTCCTCAAAGATCTGAAAACAGAAATGTCATTCGACCCAGCAAGCCCATTACTAGATATACACCCAAAGGAATACATTATCATTCTATTATAATATTCTATTATAATATTATGCATATTACACATGCATACTTACATTTACTGCAACACTGTTCATAGCAAAGACATGGAATCAACCCAAATACCCATCTGTAGTAGACTGGGTAAGGAAAATGTGGTACATATACAACATGGAATACTATGCAGCTATAAAAAGAATGAGGTCATGTCTTTTGCAGGAACATGGGTGGAGCTGGAGGCCATTATCCTTAGCAAACACACATAGGAACAGAAAGCAAAATACTGCATGTTCTCACTTATAAGTGGGAGCTAAATAATAAGAACACATGGACATATAGAGGAAAACAACACACTCTGGAGGGTGGAGGAAGGGAGGAGGGAAAGGTCAAGGAAAATAACTAATTGGTACTAGGCTTAACAACTGAGTGAGGAAATAATCTGTACAACAAATTCCCATGACACAAGTTTAACTATATAACAAACCTGCATATGTAACACTGAACTTAAAAGTTAAAAAACCCAAAGGAACAAATGTGGCCAACAGTTTCAGTTCTGTAGTCACAAAACTCAGCAAAGAAAAAAAAATGAAAGAAAAACGTTAAAGCTAAATGTTACTTCTTTCAAAGAGCTTGATCTTTAATCATGTTCCTCAACAAGCTGCACATGCACACAAACACAGACACACACACACACAAACACACAGAGCAGATACTCACAGGTATTTTGCTCATCCCCATTCAACTAGCGAAGCCTCTTACCACCCTCTAATTAGTTACTTGCCTCAATTCATTGATATCTGTTTCTTTTTAACAGTACTTATTCCATGATAGTGGGGGAACTTTTCCTGCCTCATATAAATTAATTTAAGAACCATGTACATTAGCATGGGAACATGTGTGTCTTCAAGAGGAGTCTTTGGCTTCTGTCCATAGAATGTAGTCTGTTATTGTTGCTTGGAAATTAAATAATATTATTTGAACATTTACTATTTTGCCCTTTTTTTTATTAAAATGGATTCCAATATTCCAGTTACTGTAAAAGATTAGACATTTTAGAAATCTTCTTTTTATGCCTTTTTTGCTAGTTTATATTTTACATCTTTTTAAATGACAATTTATGTAGATGATTATAATAAAAGTAGTAAGAGTAACAATAATAGTTTTAATGTTATTAGTAGTACTCCCTTACATAAAGTGAGCTTTCCTGACCTCATCAGTATAATATTATTATTTGTGCTATCTTATGGACTCCTATCATTATAAAAATAAATGTGAATTAAGCTATCATCCATGTATGACTTATCAAGGGACATATATTTTATGGAGATTTAGAAAAGATTTCATTAAAAATTTTAAATGGTCATGAGTATTTATTTATTCAATAACAGTTTAATAATGAGTTCCCCCGGGAATACTTAAGTAGTCTTTACTTTACATGTACTTTCCAAAAATGTAGAATTTTTGAGAATGTTGGATCAAACAGATTAAACATATATATATTTCTTGTGCCACAAATTAAATTCAGGGAACAGATCCCTACTCTGCTCAGAAGAAATTCTTAGACTCATAAATTAAGTCATGGAGAACAAACAAGAAATAATTTTGACATAATTTTAAAAGCATTAAATATAGATTCAAACCCAAAAATCAAAGCATAATAGTGTTTAGAAATCCTGGTTTGTTTTATAATTTCAAACAGGTCATAAAATCAAGCCATAACTTTTGCAAGAAAAAATTTCCTAACCCTCTGCCTGATATGGAAAAAAAATTAAACAACATTTTAAAACATTTTTAATGTAGATATCTTGTTAAAAATATTCAGTAAATGGACCTGCCTAAGAAAATGAACAAAATTAGAACATTAGAAAATGTTTGCTACATTAGACATATACTTCTGTAAAATTCTTTTGGAGAAAACAAACCAACAGAGAGCAAGCAAGTAAGCAAACAAAAAGTACCTATAGAAAGATCATTTGAGGTCAGGAGTTTGAGACCAGTCTGGCCAACATGGGGAAACCCCATCTCCACTAAAACATAAAAATTAGCTGGGAGTGGTGGTGCATGCCTGTAATCCCAGCTACTTGGGAGGCTGAGGCGGACAATCTCTTGAATCTGGGAGGTGGAGGTTGTAGTGAGCCAAGATCACTCCACTGCTTTCCACCCTGAGTGACAGAGCAAGATAAAAAAATATAAAGGAAAAAGAAAAAGAAAAAAAAGATCATGAAGTAGACAGTACTTAATGATCTTTATCATGTTTCTTGAGTTACTGTCATAATTATAATGCTGCATTGTCAAAATGTTTTACAGTTTCATCATTTACAAAGTATTCACATTTAAATGTGGAAGACTGTCATATCACTTGATGCCTCACTTTAAATTACAATTGGCAAATTGATGTGAGAACAAAAAAGACAATGAATATGTAGTTTGTTACTCAAGAACCCCAAGCAATATAAAAATAACAATGACAAATGCATAGTTTTGTTGTATTTATATCTGTCAGACCTTAATTATACCATACATACTACCTGGCAGTTACACTGAATTAATTGATCAATTTTTTAAAAACATTGACATATATAGATAATACTTTGTTCAGATGTGACCAGCTTGCAGAAGAAAAATGCATTATGTTTGAACATTTTAAAGTATATGCATAAACACATTAAAAAATTAATGGCAATAATGCATAGTAACATCCAAAATGCAATATTGAGAACAGAAATGAAAGAGAGAGCAAAAGGACTTCAATTGTATATAATACATCATTATTTTAAAAAATATGTTTAAGGGCAATGCAATATTAAGTAATGATCTTATAAATATAAATATAAATATCATAAAATATTAAGTAATGATCTAAGTGGTCAACATACAATTCTATAATTCCATTGTTTTAGATGTTAGTTAATCTTAAATTTAATAAAAACAGCAAGTCAAAATATGTTTAAGTTAGAAGAATTAAGGAAAAGAAATAAAAGAAAGATAATTTTAAAGTTAATCATCAGAATTCATGTAACAAAATTCTAAATAACTGGTAAAGAAGGCTTATAAATAAGATTTTTAAACACTCAAGCTTTCAATTCAGAAATAAGCAAGATTCAGTGATCTGGTAAGGCTTTTTAAGAAACAGATTTTAGAAGTAGCAAAGCAGCATTGAGTCATAAAACCAGATTAGCTTCAATTTTTCAAAATGAAATAATTATAAAAATTTTACTTATTAGATACATACGTAAATATTAATCATAACCAATATTTTGATGACTTAAGAAACAAAATATTTTTCACATTTCTCACATAATGTTATATTCTATTAATTATTTCCTTACTCATTTTTATGTTATATAGAATTTCAAACCCTAAAGAAGCATGATCTTAAATTTTCTAGAAAAGTCCAATTTAAGCTTCTTATCTACATATTTATTAGTCCTCCTCAATGGAGCATAGTATTTGAAGAAACAACAGAAAATACAATTTGGCCAAAAGGAAAGAAAAAAACTTCCAAGAAAATTTATATCTGAAACCTTTGTTAACTTTTATAACCATATTTTTCCCGTTGGGTATGTGATGAAATATTTCCTATTATGAATACGTTTCCAGATATAATACATATAACTATCCCAGTGCCAGCTTTTTATAATATATAAGAAATGTTTTTGAAATGTAAATATTTGTATGTATTCATTGTTTTAAATTTTAAAACATACAGCATGCTATCATTATTTAATCCTGTTTGTATTGCATATTTGTTTCTTCAGCTTTTTACTATTTTAAATAATATTCTATCATTCAGATAAAAATGAAAACTAATCATATTCTTATGTTAAACTCTAGAGTAATGATTGTATCATAGCATATGCATACTTTAAATAACTTGATACATGTGGACAATTATTCTCTAGAAAATTGTAGTAATTCACATTTTTTGCATATTATAATTTTGTCTCTCTTTAAAATAGAATTTCTAGTTTTACACAATTCTTACTTTATGTTGTTAGAAGTCCTTTTTTATACACCCACCATATTTAAACCCTTGGCTTCCCGGGATCAACGTTAAATTTTTTCTATACTTCCAAAATGTCTCCAGCCTGATATAGTAATTATTAAAAATCAACAAAAAGATACTAAATCACTTTCTGAGACTCAACTATATTATCAATTCCTTCAGAAAAAAATATCCTATTTATATATCTTTTAGTTTGCATTAAATATAAAGATCAATTTGGAGAGAATTGGCAGCTTCAAAATCTATCCAATAACCTAGTACATCTGTCCATTCATTTAGATATTTATTTTCAGTAATGTTTTGCAGTTTT
Organism: Plecturocebus donacophilus; assembly: GCA_004027715.1. Lineage (NCBI taxonomy): Eukaryota > Metazoa > Chordata > Mammalia > Primates > Pitheciidae > Plecturocebus > Plecturocebus donacophilus. The sequence goes on along the minus strand of PVKP010045586.1, from coordinate 3,012 downwards.
AAGTACATAAAACTTACAAATATTTGAATAAACTGATGCTTATTTAATTTTATGATGATAATGATAAGAGTATTTCTGATTTCAATTTCCAGTTGTCCCTTTATTATTTATAAATATAATTTCTTATTCATTAATTACATTGGTCTTGTCTTCAGTAGCCTTGCTTAACTGCTCTCAAGCTTGTAAAAGGTTTCTTTCTGGTTTCATAAAACATTTTAGTGATTTTTTTTAACACATAAACAAGTCATTAAAAAATTGAGAAAATTTTATCCTATCCATTGACTATTGTTATTATTCTTTATTTATTTTTATTGCCTATTGCACTATTAGAACATCGTACTATAAGGACAATTTTAACCAAAAATGATGAGAACAGATAGATATCTTTTTCGCTTCTCTTCTAAGGGGAAAACATTTAGTCTACCCAAAAATGATGAGAACAGATAGATATCTTTTTCGCTTCTCTTCTAAGGGGAAAACATTTAGTCTACAACTATTAAGTATAATGTTAGCTATTTATTTTTAATATAGAACTTAATATTGAGAAAATTTTATTCCTGGATTTCTGAGAGTTTAAATTATAAATGGCACTGACTGTTGGTAAATGTATCTTTTCCCCAGCATGGATTGAGAGGATAATTATATATTTTACTTTTATTTCAAATTGTAGTTATATTCAAAATTATATCAATTGATGTTAAATGTTAACAAGTAGACTTTATTAGAAAACCATATTTGATCATATATTTCTTCTTACTTTATTGCTAAAGTTTTGTACAGTATTTTTTAGTCCATAGTCCCAAAGCATTATTTCTCATATCCCAAAAGCTATGACCTGTAGGTTTCTTTCCTCTTACTTTTTCAGTGTTGCTATCGGAGTAATTTTAGCATCCTCATATGATTAAGAAAGTACTCTCTGATTCTTTATATACTAAAGAGATTTGAATAGGAGTAAAAGTATTTCTTTTCAAGGCTTCATATTTAGCTGTTCTTGAGTAGCTCGTCTGGTTTCGGGGGAGTTGGCTATGGTTCTCTGTGCAAAGTTATTTGTAATTAACAAATTATGCAGAAGGTATAAGGGTTTGTCTTTGCATTTTGATGCTTGATTCAGTTCTTTCATCTTTCCCTTATGGTACTATGTCTATTGTGCACGTGAAAATTTCTATCGCTTATACTTTTTTCTAAGGTAAATGGTTTGATTAAGATGTTTTAATAATAATTTTAGTGGGGTTTGGGGCTAGAGTTGGCTCTAAGTGATCAGGTCGTGAAGAAATCTTCTGATGTAAGATGGATGCTTTGGGTTAAGCTACACTTTTGTTTGTCCAAGAGCACTTTCCAGTACGCTTATGTTACGACTTATCTCCTCTATAAGTGCGTAGATAGTTTTTAGTACTAATAATTTCTAGAACAATATTTGAGGAGGTTGACGGGCAGTATGTGCGTACTTCATGGCCTTATTCAACCAAGCACTCTGCTCTTGGTTTACTGCTAAATCTTCCTTGAGCCTTTAAATTTCATAAAGGTTGTCCTGAGATTTTTCTGGGTAAAGAAATGTAGCCCTTTTCTTGCCACCTCACAAGCTACACCTTGCCCTAATGTTTTTATGTATATACTTGTGCTTACTCTATAGCCTTAAAGGATTTGCTGAAGGTTGCGGTATATAGGCTGGAGGCAAGAGGTAGTGAGGTATATCGGGTTTTATCGATTATAGAACAGGTTCCTCTAGGGGATATAAAGCACCGCCAAGTCCTTTGAGTTTTAAGCTGTTGCTTGCATTATTCTGGCGAATGGTTTTGTTAACTATTAGAGTTTAGGGTAAGCATAGTGGGGTATCTAATTCCAGTTTGCGTCTTAGCTATTGTGTCTTCAGGATGTTAAAGCACTTCCTAGTATATTTTATTTCAGCTGGAGCTTTTTACAACTTAGATGAAACTTAGCTTTATTGAGGGGAGACCTTAAACACTCTACGCCAAGTTCTATTAGCTTGGGTTAATCCTATGGCCACGGTGGCTGGTAAGAAATTGACCAACCCTAGATAACAGTATAGCTTAAACTTTGGTTTATTATTAAAGATTTATCACTGCTGTTTCCCTAGGAGGTGTAGCTAAGCATTTTGAGCTGCATTTGTGCATCCTTGATAACTGCACCTTTTGATTCGGATGATCTGGAGGGCATCTTCCCTGGGGCAGGGATGCTTGCATGTGTAATCATACCAATAGTTAATAGAAAGGTCAGGACCAAACCTATTTGTTTATGGGGCTATGTAGACCCATCTAGACATTTTCAGTGCCTTGCTTTGAATAATTAAGCTACATTAACTGCACAGCTACTTAAGCGTAAAATTAAAATATGAGGAGGAAAGAAGTAAAATATAACTAATTGTTTGCAGTTCTGGGGACTGAGGGTCTTTAAAGTTGAATTGGCAGAGATTTGGCTGAGAGGGTCATTAATAAATAAAGTATAGTAGATTTAGAATATAATATACGTATATATAGGGTAGTGCTTTCAGAGGGATATGCTCAAGGCATTATGTTAGTTTGGGGTGGAAATTTAGTTATTATATTTATTATATAATCGAAGGCTTAATTTAGTAGCGGGATCTTAGGTTTTTTAGGAGAAATACCATCAATCGAGTGGTAGCAGTTGGGGTGTTAATGGTTAAAATATGATTTTTGGGCTCAGACTGGGTTGCATTTTAGTCTCCTGTTTTTAGGATTTGGCAAGGGTACATTTACCTCGGTTGATGGTAAAGTCAGAGATGGGGGAGGGGGCGGTTGCAGATTTCACTGGAAATAGTTCTTGAAAGTGAGCGTCCGTGCGTGGGGGTGCGTGCCGAACCTATTGTGTGTTATGTCCTTCAAGTCTGAGTTGATTAACACCTTACGGTGATAATGCCAAGTCAAAATATTCAATATAAGCTCAGCTTCTACAATTGATTTGGTAGGAATCCAATCGCAGTACGTCTACAGCGGATTCGGAGGGGGAACAGGCATTCTGCAATGGTGAGTGATA
>PVKP010045585.1:0-16050 GCA_004027715.1 Plecturocebus donacophilus | reverse complement strand
CTGATCTCTCCAGTGGCCTCTTCCCGGAACTCCTCGCCCCCATCCTCCCTCATTTGAGGAGCAGGCAGAGGACACAGCAACCGGTTGGTCCGTTTTTCATCTTCAGCAAAGTAGACACGCGTGTAGCTTAAAGAAGAAAACAGTTCTACAAGTCTTGTAAAAATGGCAGCTCCTGCCTCCCTTCCCTAAATTCCACTGTTGTTAGCAGGGCCCTTTTGCCTTTTAATTCCTTCTTTAACATGCATACATTGCTACTCCTTGACTGGTTTTAGGCATTCTCTCTAGATGTCCACTATAAAGGACATCTAGAGATGAACGACATAGCTCTTCTGCACACACCCCCACCCACACACCCACACACCCTCACAAAAACACACACATAAACTCACACACCCACATACTCGCACTCACATGTGTGCACACACACACTCACTCGCACACACTCCTCACACATTCCCACTCACACACTGGCACGTTCAGTCACGCTCATTCACACACACTCCATTCATACACATTCACACACTCTTCACACATTCACACTTGCACTCACTTGCACACACTTGCATACACACACTTGCATTCACACATGCATGCACACTCGCACTTGCACTCACACTCCTCAAACACACTCACATGCACTTACACTCACATGCACTCACATGCACTCACACGCATTTGCACACACTCAAATTTGTACACATCTGCACTCGTGCTCACACACATTCACACACTTACACATTCACATGCACACTTGCACTCACAGTCACACACACGCACTCACACTCACTCTCACTTGTACTCACACTTGCATTCACACTCACACACTCACACACATTCAGTCACACCCACTGACACACCACACAACACACCCACACACATACACATGCACTCATGCACACTCACACTCATGCATATACACATACTCTCACACTGACACACTGCACTCATTGGCACTCCCACTCACACTCACACACTTCTCCACTCACACGCATTCACACACACTTGCACTCACTCGCACTCATACTCATTCACATTCACACACACACTAGCGCTCACTCGCATTCACACACTTGTACTCACACCACTCGCATTCAGCCCCTTTCACTCACTTGCACTCACATCCTTACACTCACACTCACACACATACACACTTGCAATCACACTCGCATTCCACACATTGTCACTCGCACTCGTACTTACGCATATACACACCCACTCGCAATTGCACTCACACACTCACACGTATGCACACTCACACTAACTCACACTCACACACATGCAGTCACACAGTCACACATGCACTTTCACTCTCACACGCACTTGCACTCACACTTGTACTCACGCACTCATGCACTCATACTCGCACTCACATGCACACACTTGCACTCACGCATTCACACATGTACTCACTCCACTGTCACACACTCATGCACTAGTACTCATTAACACTCACATTCACACACTCACACTCCCACTCACTTGCACTCACACTTGAACACACACATGCAATCACACACCCACACGCAATCGCACTCACACTCGCAGTCACACCCACTTACACTTGCACTCACACACACACTCGCACTTGCACTCATTTGCACTGACACTTGCACTCACACACTCACTGGCACACACACTCATTTACACTCACACTAGCACTCACACTCATACTTGCATTCACACACTCACACTCATATTTGCAGACACTTGCACTCACTCACACTGGCACTCACACACTCATTTACACTCACACTCACGCTCACACTCACACTTGCATTCACACTCACAGTTGCACTCACGTACTTGCACTCACACTCACTCATACTTGCACTCACACTCACACTTGTACTTGTGCTCACACTGACACACTCACACCCACTCACTCACACGCTCACACTTGTGCTAACACACTCACACTCACTTGCACTCACACATACTTGCCCTCACTCGCTCACACACTGCACTCACACTTGCATTCACACTCACACTCTCTCTCACACTTAGTCTCACACTCACACTCACTGGCACACACACTCACACTAATGCTCACTCTCACACTCACAGTCCCACTCACACACACACACACACACACACACACACACACACTGCTCTCCTTCCATTCTCTCAATTTAATCATTACTTGATCAGGATTTTGTTTTTTCATTGTAAGACGTAAATTCTATTTCTAGTTGAGCCACAGCATATACTATGCTGTTTTCCTTTCTTACGCAATATTTTTATGTTTTCTCCTGGAGTTGTGTGTGTGTTCGATTTTCTACGTATGTGTCACTAATTCGACCTCGAACTCTCCACCAATTGTCTAACTGTTGGTGCAAACATCTCAGATATTATATTAATTTCACCTTCTTGAAGGAATCTGCCCTGAGCCTTCTGTCCGCCCTCTGCAAGTGGTTTGCAGCCTTTTCCTGGCACTTCCCTTCGCTGTCTCCTGGAGACCCCCTTCACCCCCTCCCATGCCAGTTCTGCTGCTTCTCACTTCCTGACTCACTCTCGCTTTGGGGGAGCACCTCCTCCCACATTCACTGAGAGCTGGTATTTGAGAAGCAAGTATTTTGAAAGAACTTGCTTGTCTGCAAAAGTCTCATTTATTTCAAGTTTGTTAAGGAAACTTTCAAGTCTTCAGTGAACACCCACCAAGATGCTACCAGAAACATTTTATTATATTTGCTTTCTCACATCTCTCTCCACCTATCCAGACCTCTAATTGTTCATTAATGCAGTCCATTTTTTATCCATTTCAAAGTAAATTACCTATATCAGTACACCTCCCCAAATGAAACACCTTAGCAAACACAGCATTAACAAGATTTCAGTATTTTTAATAGTTTTCAGTGTAGCTTACTTACACACATTTCATAAACTTTAATACTAAGTCTTTTATGTGTTGGATCCTACTGTAAAAGGATTTCTATATTTTCATTTTCCAATTGTTTGCTGCTAGTTTATTTTAAAAACTATTTTTGCATAACTTTATATTCTTTGATTTTGCTAAGTTCACTGTGTAGCTTGATTGTTTTGTATATTTCTTAAGATTTTCTATATAAGCAATCATACTGCCTGTGAACAAAGGCAACTTTATTTCCTTTAGGAGCTTAATGGTTTTTATTTCTCTTTCTTAACTTACTGCAGTGGCTAGGACCTTTGTTTCAATGTTGGATTGAAGTGATGAGAAAAGCCATCTTGTTTTGCTCCCAATCTCAGTGGGAAAGTATTTAATTACTCACTCAATATTAAGTAGCTAATTATTCATTCACTGGTAAGTATGGCTTTATTGTGAATTTTTTTATCAGATTGATGTTCCTTTCTCTTCCTAGTTTTCTCAGGGTTTTTATCATTAATATGTGTTGAATTTTGTCAAATACTTTTTTGGTATCTACTGAAAAGATCATTTGGTTTTTCTGCTTTATGCTGGCAGAATTGCATTGCTTGATTTCTATATGTTAAGCCAATTCAATTACATTATATTTTCATGTATATATGTGAAACATATCTATAACATATGCATATATTTATTGGGGTTAGATTTGCTAATATTTTGCAAAGCATTTTAATGCACATGTATAGATGTATTTATATGTATATACATATTATATCTATTTATATAAAGTATTTATAAATATAGATCACATATATATCTAGATTAAATTTGCTAATACTTTGTAGAATATTTTTAAAAACTTTTCATGAGAAAATTGGTCTGAAATTGTCTCTTTTTTGTGACATCTTTGCCAGGTTTTGGCACTAGGTTTATGCTGGCCTTGTTAGGGTTAGAGTTAGGGTTAGGGTTAGGGTTAGGGTTAGGGTTCATTCAGTAGCTTGCTTCCTCCTGTATTTTCAAAGAGGTTTTGTAAACCCGGTGCTATTTTATCTCTAAACTTTTTTTTAATTCACATAGCGGAAGGGCTCAGGGCTGTGTCTCTGCCTGTGTTGCAGGCTGCTCATCCCACCATAAAGGCTCCACATTTATGACCCAATCTCTTCCCAAAACGTTCCACCTCCAATACCAGCACACTGAGGGCTGGAATCTCAACATAGGAATTAAGGGGGACACGTTCATACCATAGCACCCCCATTCTGGATATTCCAAAATTTGTTTAAGCAAAATAGTTTAAGCATATAGTCCTGAAGATCTTTTCATAGGAAGGTTCTTAAAAATAAATGTAAAATATTTATTAAGTATATGGCCATTCATATCTTCTGTTTTATCATGTATAAGATTTGATAAGTCATATTTTTAAGAAATGTATTTTATCTAAGTTGAGTTTATTGGCATAAAGGTATTCATACTAATCTCTGGATAGTCTTTCAATGTTTGTAGCATCTGTAGTGCTGTTTCCTCTTTCCTAAAATTGGCATTTTATATTCTTTTTTGCTTGGTTGATTACTTGATTTTTTTTGTTAGTCTAGCTGCGCAGTTTATCAGTTTTGTTCATCTAGTCAAGGAACCAACCTTGTGCTTTGTTACTTTTCTCTCTTGTCTACATCGTATTTTATTGATTTCTGCTCTTGTCTTTATTATTTCCTTCAACTTATTCTCAGTTTAATTTACTTCCTTTCTAGCTTCCTTCCTTCCCCCTTCCTCCCTTCCTCCTTTCCTTTCTTTTTCCTTTCTTTCTTCTTTCCTTCTTTCCTCTCTCTCTTTCTTTCTCTTTTCTTTTCTGCCTTTTTTCTTTTCTCTTTCTTGACAGCATCACCCAGGCTGGAGAGCAGTAGCAGCCTTGAACTCCTGGGCTGAAGCGGTCTTCCTGCCTTTGCTTCCCAAACTGCTGGGATTACAGGCATGTACTACCTTACCCAGCCTCTTTTTCTTAAGAAGCAAGTTGAGGCCATTATTTGATACCTTTTTTCTTTTCTAATATAGACATCTGGGCTATAAATTTTGTCTTCTCATCATTCAGCTCAGAATACTTTTTAAGTTTCCTTTTGAATTTTCTTTGATCCATGGATTATTAAGAAGTGTATTGTTTAGTTTCCAAATATTTGGAGATTTTCTCAGAGTTGCATCCACTCTGTGTAGTACTGTCTTTGGCCTACCCTCAGCATAAACATTAGAAAAACAAACAAAAACAGAAACTTCCTCTTCTCTAAGCTCTGCTTACTCTATTTATTTATTTAACTTTCCAGTGCCTTCAAATTTCTGGGGATTTTTTCCTTTTGTCTTATTTCCAGAGTTTGTTAGTGTTTTCTTTTTTCTGTTTATTAGCAGAAAGATTGAATCTAGCAGGAGCGTCTTCAGCCATGCCAGACCCAGGAGGCTATAATGCCAACCGTTTGGCTAAAACATATATATATATATATATATATATATATATACATACTGAGATAGAGTCTTGCTGTGTCACCAGGCTGGAGTGCAGTGGTGCAATCTTAGCGCACTGCAACCTCCACTTCCGGGTTCAAGTGATTCTCCTGCCTCAGCCTCCCAAGTAGCTGAGATTACAGGCACATGCCACCACACCCAGCTAATTTTTACATTTTTAGTAGAGATAGAGTATCACCATGTTGGCCAGAATGGTCTTGATCTCTTGACCTCGTGATCAAGCTGCCTTGGCCTCCCAAAGTGCTGAGATTACAGGTGTGAGCCACTGCGACCGGCCCAAATATATTTTTCTAGCTTGCAAATCATTTTCCCTCAGTCTTGTGAAGACATGGTTCTTTTGATAACTTCTCAAGGTTGCCATTGAGAATGTGAAACCATCCTGATTCCCGGTTGTTTGTTTGTGATCTGAAGGTTCTAGGCTCTTTGCTTTGCCCACCATTGTGAAACCTCAGCTCACGAGCCTTCACGTGAGTATATTTTCGCCGATTGTGCTGGGCACTCTGGAAACTCCTAACCCTTTCACTCTGGGGACTTTCTTGAGTTACTTCTTTGTTTTCCTCACCCCCACTTTCCCAGGGGTGCCCCACCCAGCCCTTCTCTGGCCATAAGAATGTCACTGTGGTCTCTCCTCCATGGTCTCTGTAGTTGTGGGTTTACGCCACTTGAAAAATCTCTTTACTGTCATTTCAGGGGGATTTCAGAAGAGAGAAGAAGGAAGAAAGTAAATGTAAGTGTTAAATCTGCCATTTTTACCTGGATGACTCCTTTCTTAGAGTAATTTTTTTTCAGGGCTCCTCTCCTGTTCCTCCCACCTGGCCAGGGCAACCTCCCACCACAGCGCCCTCCTTCCTCGGTGACCTGGCCTCCACCAGACCCTCTGGTGCGACACCACACAGACCTGCGCAGACCCTGGCTTGGTCTGAGCATGCCTCTGAGCTTTGGTGCCTCTGCCCCTGTGCCTGAAAGACTCACTCTCTGTCTGGTTAGTTCCTTCTAGTCTGTAAAACTCCACTTGAGCAGCACCCCCGTGAAGACTTCCAGAACCTTCCACTGGATTTACAAGCCCTCTGTGTGGCCCCAAAGCACCCTGGAGGTGCCCATCACAGCTTTTACCACACTGCCCTGCAGCCTCTCATCTCTCTGTCTGCCCTGTAGACACAGCTTGGTACACAGCAGGTGCTCAATACATGAATAAATAAATCTGGAAAACAGGCGGTCAAAAACAGCATGTCTTACTGTGTGTGAGACAGTGCGTGATGAGCATTGTGGGATGAAGGTTAGAATTTTACAGGAAATCATCTTGGGGAATCATGTGAAAGCCCCTATACATCCAGGTCCAGCTCCAGGCTCCAGGTCTTGGCTGTGTCTCTGCTACCCGAGGGCAGGGCATGCCCGGTGCCTCCCTTTGGGATGTGCAGACAGTAGGACCTCGATTCATGCTTGTGAGCAAAGCAGAAAGAGGTGAACTGCTCATCTGCTCTGCTTCCTCTGTGTAACTCGGAAAATCATCTTGGCCCCGTCAAAGGAAGGAGCTGAGAAACAGTAGTGCTTCTGTTCTTTTTTTTTTTTTTTTTGAGATGGAGTTTTGCTCTTGTTACCCAGGCTGGAGTGCAATGGCGTGATCTCGGCTCACCGCAACCTCCACCTCCTGGGTTCAAGCAATTCTCCTGCCTCAGCCTCCCGAGTAGCTGGGACTACAGGCATGCGCCACCACGCCCAGCTAATTTTTGTATTTTTAGTAGAGACGGGGTTTCACCATGTTGACCAGGATGGTCTCGATTTCTTGACCTCGTGATCCACCCGCCTCGGCCTCCCAAAGTGCTGAGATTACAGGCGTGAGCCACTGCGCTCGGCCACTTCTGTTCTTTCTCAACAAAGATCACAGAGAGGCATGGAAGGAACTCACCGGTGAGCTCCTCCTCGCTCACTCATCCTCTCCAGGGGTAAGCGTTTAGGTTTTCATTGCTTATTCTTCCTCACCTCTCTCTGTGTTCATGAAAGATGAACTGAATACACCCCTTTCTACATGGGTGTTGCTTTTTTTTTTTTTTTTTTTTTGAGGAGTCTGGCTCTGTTACCCAGGCTGGAGTGCAATGGTGTGATCTCGGCCTCTGCCTCCTGGGTTCAAGCCATCCTCCTGCCTCAGCCTCCTGAGTAGCTGGGATTACAGGCCCATGCCACCACGCCCAGCTGATTTTTGTAGTTTTAGTAGAGACGGGGTTTCACTGTGTTGGTCAGGCTAGTCTCAAACTCCTGACTTCGTGATCCACCTGCCTCGGTCTCCCAAAGTGCGGGGATTACAGGTGTGAGCCACCGAGCCCGGCAGGTGCTGTTTTTATAAAAATAGGACCCCTCTGAACACACAAGTCAGCACCTTGCTACAAGGAGCACTTTCAAAATTAAACTTTCCTGTGTGTCTGGGGATTATTACCTTCCAAAATCAGGAGACATTTGCTATTACCTTTAACAACGCCTGCCTGCAACATGCAAAAATAAACCCGGGGAACGTCAGCTTCCAGAGTGGAAGGAACCGTTTCCTTGCTGTGCACTGCAGCCCAGCCCTCTATCACCACTGGGAAACCTCATGAATAAGCATTGAACCATGACTGCAAAATGCCATTCTGGCAACTCAGTATTTACTTGAAGACATGGTCATGCATTTCCCAGTTGAGATTCCAGAAAAGTCTTTAAATGCTACAGGTATGTACAATAGCTAGACTTGCTGAGATAGGAATTGGGGAAGGTGGACACCCAGGTCAGTGCCATCCCGCGCAGTATCCCGTCTGTCACTGTGCGAAAAATTCAGCTTTTGTTGAACCGCACTCACTGGAGTCACATCATAGTCCACTTAATTCTGGCCTGCCTGGACCTGGACCTTGTGTCTATCCATCTTTATCCGGACACCACAGTCTGCTGGAGACCTCTTCCCCGCATGTACCTCCTGAAGCTCTGTGCATCCTGAGCGTCTCTGGGATGAGCCCCACCCAGACATGGCCAACCCTGCCAGGAAGCCCAGGGGGGTGGGGAGGAGCAGGCCAAAAGCTTCCCAGGAAAGGACATCCCATGCCCACAGCACAGGCTCCAGTGTCCCGGTCACATAGGCTGCTCCAAAGGCAGGGACCACGTGGCCATCTTTGCCCCTGCTTGGGTTCACCCAGGGTTGGGTGAGGTGGGGACAGGAGTCCTCAACATGAGGCACTTCTCCTGCAGATATGGGGTTCTCTCCAGGCTTCAAGCTGCAGCACTGAACTTCTGCTTAGTTCAGAACAGTCCTGAGGGTTCAGGGTGAGGCGTGCCAGGAGCTTCCAGTTGGGAGAAGGAGGGCTGGGTACAAAGGACAGGGAGGGTAAGGATGACAGCAGTGGCAGTGCTGGGTAGGGGTCACTCCTCAGTGGGGACTCTCCCCTGACTCTAATCCTCACATTTCTTCCCAGAGCTTGAGGCTGCTCATGGAAAATGGCCGATTTGCAGTGGTTGGCAGTCATGGGCAATAGTTGGCAATGGTTGGCAGTGGCTGCAGTAGTTGGCAATGATTGCCAATGGTTGGTGGTAGTTTACAGTGGTTGGCAGTGGCCAGCAGTGGGTAGTACTGCTTATCAGTAGTTGGCAGTAGTTGGCAGTGGCTAGAAACAGTTAGCAGTGATTGGCAATGATTTACAGTTATTGGCAGTGGTTAGTAGTGGTTGACAATGGTCAGCAGTGGTTACCAGTGGTTGACAGTGGCTAGCAATGCTTAACAGTGGTTATCAGTGGTTGGTAGTAGCTGGCAGTGGTAGACACTGGTTGGCAGTGGTTAGAAATGGTAAGCAGTGTTCGGCAGTGGTTAGCTGTGGTCAGCAATGGTCGACAGTGGTTAGCAGTGGTCATCAGTGGTCACCAGTGGTCGGCAGTGGTCAGAAGTGGTCGGCAGTGGTTATCAGTGACCAACAGTGGTCGGCAGTGGCTGGCAGGTGTTGGCAGTGGTCAGCAGTGGTTGGCAGTGGTCAGCAGTGGTTGGTGGTGCTTGGTGGTGGTTAACAGCTATTCCTGGGCTCCTTGCTTCATTTCTCAGCAGCATAGGGCCTATCAGGCAGAGGGGCACGTGCACAGCTCTCCTACAGGATGTGGATTCCTGTCTGTAGGACTGTAAAGAACCCTGCTTTGATGGAGACCAAGAAAGACCCTGGGAAGTGACGTGTGAAGGTGGCCACCTGGACTGGTCCAAAGACCAGCTCTGGAGAACAGATGAACCCTCTGGGGCTGGGCTGTGATGGCAGGAGCTGGCTCTCCTCCTCAAGGGAGCCTGGGAAGAGCCTGAGTCTCCAAGCCTGTAGCTCCTGCCCTGCCCCAGCCAGTGCCACCCCTCAGCAGGCAGGTCCAGGGAGGCGGACAACAAAGGCAGGCTCAGGGCAGAGCTCCACTTCCACGATGCTCCAGCACCAAATAGGCTCCCAGTTGGACAGGAGCGAGGGGCCACAGCAGGGCAGGAATGGTGTGGCAGGGGCACAGACGGAGGCCTGTGAGTTCCACACACCCCTTGGGGAGGGTGTCAGCAAAGAGAAGCAGGCCCTCCCTGGGCCTCCAAGCCCAGTGCTGTGCGGCCGAACAGCAGGCCTGGCCCTGAGTGATCACCTCCAGCCCCTGAGACCTCCAGGGCAGGCTGCTGGGTAGGCATGAGGCCGGGGGGGACCCTCGCACCTGCCAGGGCACCGGCATGCGGGCGGGCCTCAGGACAGCTGCAGCGTGCTGGGGAGCCACACTGATCGGCTGCTTGGCCAGCTGTGCTGCGGGTCACTGGCCAGGCACTGAGGTTTCTGACAGCGGGGCTGGTGCTGTGAATGTGCTGATGCTGAGAGGCAGCTCCCAGGCTGCAGCCAGGCGGGAGGGCACACGACCTCACTCTTCTCTGACACCTGGCAGGGAGCCACAGCCACACAGATGCTGCGGGCAGTGAAGGCAGCAGAGCAGGCCGCCTGGTAGGACATGCTCAGGCAGGGCTGGTGTGGGCATGGGAGAAGCTGCTCTGTCTCTGCGGTCCTCACCCTTCTCTAGGCAGCGGCTGCCCGCCTTTCTGTGGTCCAGCTGAAGACAGGAGAGGGAAACGGCAAGGAGAACAATAGAGTATCATTCCGAGGGTCCCATGTCTTGAGGCGCTGCCAGGTGCACAAGGGAGAGCCGCCTTTGCTGGGCAGCAGCTGCAGGCCTGGGGGCCGCCCCCAGCATTGCCCTGGATCACACCACTGAAACCTGTCCCGCCCTCCCAGGAGGCCTCATCGCAGCTTTCCAGGGCAGGCTCTGGAGGCCCCAAGAGGTTTTATGATCTTCCTGAAGGCTCACCTCTAAGAGGGATGCACACCTTGAAGACAGCGAGTTTTTCCTGGTGGAACAGATTCAAATGAGGGTCTCTCTCATCCAGGCTAGTTGCAGCTCCTCCAGCCAGAGGTGCTGGTTTGGACCCACTTACTGAACTGTCTTTAGCCTGGGGACCCTCCAGGCTCCTGAGAGGGTGCTGTGAGGGCCTCCACCCCACTGTGATTCCCCAGCTGTAGAGTGTGGTGGGGGCTGGGTGTCACGCTGCAGAGTGGGGGACGTGTCAGAAACAGGTTGTGTGGGTGAGGCTAGCAGAGCTGCTGCTCCCCAAAGCCCATGCAGTGCCTCCAGCCCAGGGCCATGGAGTGTCGGCTGTGGTTGACTCTCAGGGAAGGGCTGACTCCCATCGAAGGGCATGTCATGGATTCTGGGTGGAAAAAGTTTTCCTAACTAATCAGACCCCAGGCCTGTACCTTAAGCATTTGGGGGATCCAGATTTATACCACATAGAATTCTAAGCTAAGAAGTTCACATTTAACTAGTCCCTATGCTGAGCTTGAGTTCGGGACAACCCAAGGTGTCTGGCACAAACAAAGGCAAAACCACACCACAGGCTCCCAGTGTGTGGTCCCCACAGCATGTGGATGGGGGCTTCGGGATGAGCTCAGGGGTCAGCATGTACCAGATATAGAAAGATCTGTGCCTCTCAGCACTTCATCTAAACAATCTGAAAGTAAACAGAAAGGAAAGGGTTAAATGCATCTCAAAATGAAGAAATCTAAATTCTGAGAACCAGATTGTGAGTGTGTAAATAGGATTTGTGTGTATGTGTGACAGGGTCTTACTCTGTTGCCCAGGCTGGAGTATAATTACAGCTCAAGTGATCCTCCCAGGCTCAAGTGATCCTCCCACCTCAGCCTCCCAAGTAGCGGGGAGTACAGCCATGCACCATCATGTCCAGCTCATTTTTTTATTTTTATTTTTGTAGAGATAGGATCTATGTTGCATAGGTTAGTCTTGAACTCCTGGGCTCAAGCAGTCCTCCAGCCTCAGCCTCACAAACTGTTGGGTTTACAGGCGTGAGCCACCATGCCTGGCAAATAAGATTTTATTCAAAATAAAACCAAAAGAAATCCCTACAAATGACTATATAGGTATTCAGAATTGAAACTTAGTGGAATACTTAAAAAGTAAATTAGATTCAGCTGAAGAGAGAATTAGTGAACTGGAAAATAGACATTCTAGGCTGAAGTGTGTCCCCCCAAAATTCATGTTGAAGTCTTACCCCCAGTACCTCAGAATGTGAATGTATTTGGATATAGGATCTTTCAAGGAGTAATTAATTTAAAGTGAGGTCATTAGGGTGGGCCTTCATTCAATATGACTAGTACCCATATAAAAAGAGATTAGGACACACACAGAGAAGTGACCGTGTAAAGACGGAAAAGACAAGCCAAGGAGAGAGGACCCAAAGGAGCCAGTCTTACCAACACCTTGATCTCAGACTTCTAGCCTCCAGAACTGTGGGAAAACAAATTTCTGATGTTTAAACTGCCCCATCTGTAGTACTTTGTTGGAGGAGTGCTAGCAGATGAATGCAACAGATTTAATAAATTACCCAGAATATGCATGGAAAGATAAAGAGACAGAAGGCAGAATAAGGTGAGAGGGATGATGCCAAGAGCTAGAAGGACCAATGCGTAAATCACAGAAGTCCCAAAGGGAGAGGCTGGCCACTGGGGCAGAGGAAATGCATGCACATTTTCCAGAACCAATAAACACGAATCCTCAGATTCATGAAGCACAAGACAGCCAGAGCAGAACATACAAAACTAAAATCCCACCTAGACACACGGTCGTGAAATTGCACGTGTCACACACTGCAAATCGTCTGCTCAGCTCCCACGCTAACCCTCTTTTAGCTTTTCCTCTCAGTCTTTCCATCTCTATCTGAAGTGTGTGCTTCCTTACCTCCTTTGCAGTTGGGGCATAGGCATGGGGCATCGGCGCTCTGGAATATTGCACCTGCCCATTTCCTGGATGCCAATGTGGGCAGTATGGGTGGTGGCCGCAGGTGGAGAGGGTGGGCCCCATGACAACCTGACAGCAGAGGTATGACTGGTCACCAGTCTCAAAGGTACCAGTGCTAATGGCAAGAAGAATGACAGCAGGATGCCAGTGCAATGGATATTTTTCCAGACAAGCATTTGGAATGATAAAGAACGGACTGTTCCCAGTGGGCTTGAGGGGAGAAATGGGCAAGGGTGGCGAAGACAATGGAAAGAGGCTGGGCTGCAAGAAGCCACGGTGGAAGGGAACAGTCACAGGATCACAGGAGACTCAGCCAGAGAACAGCGAGGTTGGGGTCCCAGCGGAGGGAGAGATGCCTCTGCCGTGGTCCAGGGAGGGAGAGCAGAAATCACAGAACAGTGAGGTGCTGGAGCGGAGGGCCTGGCTGGGGTGCTGGAGCTCCCAGGGAGGGCACCACCCTCTCTCAGAATGATGGGCGGGGTCAGATACAGAGGAAGACGAGGAGGGTCTAGGGTGTCTCTCAGGGCCTCAGGAGGAAAGGGACACTCAGACTGGAAGGGGATGTGTGTCTTAGCAGATGGTCCTAGCTGCCTGGAAACAGTTGGCTTCATGCAACTGTGGAGAAGTGAAGAAGGGAAGGGGCCTGAGGGCAGAGAAGGTCTTCCCCATTCTGAATTCTGTGGTGAGAGAAATGAGCTTCGGTACAGCAGGGCGGAGGATGAACTGAAGGGACATCCAGGGCTCATGGAAGGAAGCCGAGCACTCGGCCCAGCTCTGCTGGGGGTCCAGAACTGGCTAAGGAGCCAGAAGAGCTTGCACCAGGAGCAAGGGCTGGGATGTCCATCAAAGGAACCAGCCCCAACTGGGTTTGCTGGACCTCCATGGAAACCTCCCTGGCTCCGACACTAGAAAAGCTTTCAGTAAAATAGACACCTACTGCTTACTGGAACAGTGTAAGTCAAGGTGCAGAGGAACTATGTTTTAATATGATGAATATCCCTTCACATAACAGTCCACATCACACTTAACAGTCAACTCCAGGGAAATGGCCCTTAAAATCAGAAATTAAAGGTCAGCCGCAGTGGCTCATGCCCGTAATCCCAGCACTTTGGGAGGCTGAGGTGGGTGTATCCCCTGAGGTCAGGAGTTTGAGATCAGCCTGGCCAAATGGTGAAACCCTGTCTCCACTAAAATATAAAAATTAGCCTGGCATGGTGGTGGGCGCCTGTAATCCCAGCTACTCAGGAGGCTGAGGCATGAGAATTGCTTGAACTCGGGAGGCGGAGGTTGTGGTGAGCTGAGATCATGCCACTGTACTCCAGCCTGGCAGACAGAGCGAGACTCTGTCTTAAAAAAAAAAAAAAAATCAGAAATTAAAAACAGGTGTTTGCCAACTGCGTTAAGATTTAACAGGCCGGAAGATGGCGACAAAATGAGTCACGAACCCATCCTGCCTCTCACCCTGGCAAGGGGACCTCCAAAAACAAGAGGTCATGGCTTTGGCACCCAGGAGAGCACAAGGCAGAGAGCTGTGTGTGTGGTCCACGGGGACTAGCTCCACGTGACCTACTTACAAGTTACCCTCCAAGCCTAACTGAGAGTAGACGTGGCCAGGATGCTCAAAGCCCCTCGCAGACATTCTGTCCAGCCAGCAGCAGACCACCAGCCCTGCCCACCTGTGCATATGAGTGGCACAGTGTCACTTGTTCAGATGCAGCGTCGGTAAGCAGCCAAGGGCATCTGGGTTGCAGACCTCAGCGTGAAGAAAGAGGGAGGCAGGCGTTCATCCAACATCACCCAGTATGAAGACACCTTCCCCGTGCTAGGCACGGCCCTGGAGCTGAGCACATCACTGACCAAAACCGACCAACGGAACCACCCTGGAGGGGCTCACCTATCTCCCAGAGAGTCTGCATTGCTGGGGCCAGGAACCAGCAACCTTCGGGGCACTGCCCTAGCCAAGCCTGGTACCCTCTCCCAGGTGCCACCTGCCTGGGGACTGTGCAGCAGCACTGAGTGAAGGTGAAGTGTGGGAAGCCTCTCCCACAGGTGAGGCTATGCTGGTCTGCAAATCCACAAAAACAGACGACCAGGAGGGACCAGGCAGCCAGCAATTGCAGGCTGGGCACAGACCCTTGAGTGTGAGCAGCAAGGAACCGACAGGAACAGACTTTGGGAGACGGGCCCTGTCCGCCTGCAGCTCTGCCCTGTACCTTCCATCCAGAGATCACTTCTCATCAGGAGGCTGCCAAGGAAACTGGGGCTCCAGCTCAGGGTGCTCCCACACGGTGATCTCGTCTGTCCTGAAACTGAAGCCGTTGTACTAGGCTGGGTGCCACAGAATTTCATGTGTACCCAGTGACCATGCCCAGGCCTGCATCCTTACTTCCCCATAACTTTCAGTACAGTATGTCCAGCTTGTCCCAGCTGCTTCACCAGGAAGGCCTGAGCCTCCGACAGGACCCTTTCGAGGAGAAACACAGAGCCGTGTCTCTAGCCAGCAGCTTCCACTCTTTCTTCCAGACAGCCGAGCTTCCCGCGTGCACCTGGGCCTTGACAGAGCCGTCCCTGGAGAAGCATGGGACCCTCGCAGACCCAGAAGGACCACATCAACCCTTCTCTGTAGGCAACAGCCCTCTGCCTGCTGGGCTGGACTCAGACCTCGTGGCACAGAGGGCAATTCCGAGTCAAAGCCCAAATGCCAGCTCCCAGCCTCCTAGGAAGGACGGGGTCTGTGCAGAACGCTCTGCAGCTGGCTCTGTCCCGGGGCTGCCATCAGCGGGCTCCCGAGGCCTGGCTTCTCCCAGAGGAGGCTCCAGCTTTTCCGTGTTCTTACATTTCTAGATTTCAGATCCACACAGGCCTTGCTCCAGGTTCTCAGTGTCCTCCCCAGGGTGGGGCTGGTGGCAGCCTCCAGGTCCTGGGGTGTAGGTGGGCTGGTGGAGGGCAGGCCCGAGACCCACAGGCGAGCCTCGGACACCCGCCTCACCGACACCAGGGGGCGCTGGAGCTCAGCAAAGGGCCAGGAGGCCGCTCTGAAACTCGGGCCTTAAATACAGGCCTGTGGAGTCTTCCCCCCGGTCTGGCCCGCCCAGCGCCAAGAGTCAGCATGCTGCGGGGCCTGTGCCTCTGACGGACCTGGCACAAAGAGGCACCCTGGGTTCTGCAGCCAGATGGTATGAGCTCAGGCCTCCCCTGCCTGGGTGAGATACCCCCATCCCATCAGCTCACCCCTGCAGGAGGACAGCATGGGTGTGGCTGCGGCCCTGCCTACAGCACCTCTCCCCTCTGGCCCCGCCCACAGTGCCTCCTCTCCGGCCCCGCCCACAGACCCCCCTACTCTGGCCCCACCCACAGCACCTCCCTTTTCCAGCCCCGCCCACAGCATC
>PVKP010045584.1:0-16098 GCA_004027715.1 Plecturocebus donacophilus | reverse complement strand
TGCAATTGCGGTGTCCACTCGCTCTCTGCGCTTTCACTGGGAGCTACAATCCTGAGCTGCTGCTATGTGGCCATCTTGGATCTCTCTCCGCCTGGTGATGAAGTTTTTTCTGTTTCTTAGTTTTCCTTTGGCGGACGCCCCTTCCCCACAGAGCCGGACCTTCCTGGGTTCGCTGTGCTTGCTGTGAAACTCTCAGTCCTCAGCGCTTCCAATTACTGTTCTCCTTGTGGGGATGGGACCAGCCGAGCCTGTCCGTCACGTATACTCCGCACCGGGAAGTGCCGCGCTGGGGCACCAGCAAAACTGCCACGCCGGCCAAAAGAGTTGCACTGGCGACCCGTGCGGCTCCTCTGCCAGGGATCTCCCGGTCTGTGGGCAATAAAAATTCGTCGGAAAGTGCGGCGTCCACCCATTCTCTGCGCTTTCACTGGGAGCTACATTCCTGAGCTGTTGCTAATCAGCCATCTTGGATCTCCTCCTTTGAACCTATATTTAAGTTTATATTTGAAGCATGTCTCTTATAGTCAACATCTTGTTGGGTCTTAAATATTTATTGACTCTGATAATCCATGATTTTCAGTTA
The DNA here is from genome assembly GCA_004027715.1 of Plecturocebus donacophilus. NCBI lineage: Eukaryota > Metazoa > Chordata > Mammalia > Primates > Pitheciidae > Plecturocebus > Plecturocebus donacophilus. The sequence goes on along the minus strand of PVKP010045584.1, from coordinate 15,515 downwards.
AAGCATTTAACTTATTAACATTTAATGTAATCATTGATACAGTTAGATTTAGCCTTGCCATTTTAAAATTTGTTTTCTGATTGGCATTTAATCTATTTTTGTTTTCCCTTTTCTACTTTACACCTTTCTTGGATGATTTGATTATATTACATTGTAATGTATCTAATGTTATCTTTTGTGAGGTTAACCTAATCTACAAATTTATGACTTTTGCAAAATTAGGAAGGCTTGGACAATTATTAATTCAATTATATTTTTTACCCTTATGTCTTTCTCTCATTCTGAGATTGCAATTCCAGTTTTAACCCTTTACCTTTTGCCCCCAAAATACTCGCTGGCAGCACTTGTGGCTGCACCATTTATGTGGAGACAATTTTTCCACAAAATGCTTGCATTATTACTTTCAGTGGCAAAAACTGCAATTATGTTTGCACCAAACTAATATCTTTCATAGTGCTCTAGTATAGAGACTTTGGAAACAAAAGGCATCATTCTATTTATAGTATTCTGTTTTTAGTACTGTTATCTTCATTTACAAAATATAGTAGATCTCAATTGCTGAAAATATCAGATCCTAGAAAATACTGCATCATTCCTGAATGTTGTTGGCTGGAGATTCATTTGATGAATCCAGTTTTTCTGAAATAGATGATTCTAATGATTCAGATAATTCTGATGTTAGTTCTTTTTAGAAATAACTTCAAGAACAGTTTTTTATATTTTATCTTCACATTGAAAATCAGTCAGAGTATCTTCAGCCTCTAAGAGCATTGTTATTTAAAATTAAATGAGCCCTGGCAGCGAGCTGCACCTTTTTTTCGTGAACAGTAAAAGGGTTAAAATCTTTTGATAACGTCTCCCCCAAATTTTTAATATTTTTCTGTTTTTGATCATTTCTGTTGCTCTATTTTCAAGTGCACTAACTCTTTACTCTTTTGACTATCATTTATGAGACTGGGTCATATTTTTCTTTTTATCTGTATGCTGAGTAATTTTAAATGTGATGTGTATGTTCTGGGTCTTGCTATAATCCTCTGGAAAATGTTGAGGTTTTTGTTTTTGTAGGAATTAATCTTGTTAATGTTAAGATCATACATTTGGCTTAATTTTCAGTGTTCATGCCTCGGCTTAGTTATCTTAGACTTGCTTGTGTTATTTCATGCTGGTCCATATATGTGTGGGTCATGGTCTAGGCTAAGACTTGTACAGGTTCCTACACAGAACTTGAGAGTTCCCTCTGCCTGTCCTGATTCTTCCGGGATTTCCTCCCAATTCTCCACTGCTCAGGTTGTCTCCTGTGGTTTCTTTGGACAGAAGGTGAGCAGGTTCTTTATTAGAACATTGGTTGTCGATGCAATTCTCTATGGAATGGGGCCTCTTCCTGAGTCAGAGCTATGAGGGAGAGTAAAAGAGAAGAAAACTCAGCCCATACAGGGTGCCTCTTGTATTAGTCCATTCTCATACTGCTGATAAAGACATACTGACACTGGATGATTTATAAAGGAAAAGAAGTTTAATTAACTCATAGTTACAAATGGCTGGGGAAGCCTCACAATCATCGCAGAAAGCAAAAGGCACATCCTACATGGAAGCAAATGAGAGGGAGAATGAGAGTCAAGCAAAAGAGATTTCCCCTTATAAAACCATCAGATCATGTGAGACTTATATTCACTACTGTGAGAATAGTATGGAGCAAACTGCCCCCATGATTCAATTATCTCCCACCAGGTCCCTCCTACAACATGTGGGAATTGTGGGAGCTATCATTAAAGGTGAGATTTGGGTAGAGACACAGCCAAACCACATCACTTCTCCAAGGTTTATTTTTTATTCACATTCTGCCTGATGTTGACTAATATTTTAGTCCTCAGAAGTTGGAGTTTTTGTATTCTTTCCTCAAAAGTTTTTATTTGTAATGAGTGCTCCAGATGAACAGTAGGTGTTTTATGTCACTAAAATGGAACCTGAACACCCTGGTTTAATCTGTCCCGCAACTCACTAGTTTGTCATTGGGTAAATTATCTAATTTCTCTGAGCCTTGATTTTATCACTTCAAAACATGGATAACAAATCCACCATTTATGAAGATTAAATGAAATACTATGTATCAATGCCCCTGAGGTTTAGGCACACAATTCTCTTGTTCCACTCCTTAATTTTCAGATCTGTGAAAGGCTATTTCCTTGAGTTAAACTAGAATTCCCAGTTGGGTCTTTCAGAGAGCTGAATTGTTAAGACTCCTTCCCAGTAAGGCTTTACTTTTCTAAATCAGGTCTGGTATGGACTCTACTATATTAGAGGAAAACTCTCTGCTCTTTTCTACATAAGCATACTTACTCTAGATTTTTATATCTTTGTAGTGAAAATCAGCAAGCAATAAAATATTAGAGTAGGAGAGAGTCAGGGAACCCTTCAATACAGTCCTTAAAGAGAGGTTGTTTGACTTTGCCAAAGTCACAAACTGAAGTTCATCTCCACTTACTACTCAAACTCCTTTGTCTTTTTTTTTTGATGAGTTTTTATATACTCATTTTGAGATCTTAAAGGGAGGAGACCACTTCCACACTTTCACTTCAGTTCTTTAAAATTGTTAAGAGCTTGTTGTTAAATTTTATTAAGGCCTCCAGATGTTAAATAAATGTAAAAACTCAGGGAAAAATGTTCTGCCCAATGTGCAGAATGTGCCCATTGTGCATATCTAATTGCCATATCTAATTGCATATCTAATTGCCAATGCCCAAACACAATTGCCCTATGTGCCCAATATGCATATCTAATAATTAACCAAATGATATTTGACAGTTTGCCTAAAAAATGATCCCATTATCTTTTTTGGAATGTATCAGAATCAGATGTGTATTTAACTTACTGAAATGCAGCAAACTCTGTTTTCGTGGAAAGGTCATATTCCCTTCCTAGACAGTCAGAAGTGACATTGGTAGAACAGATCTCCTTCTCACTAAACTCCTGTGCTATAGTTTTGAGTTTCTGTGATTATCAATTTTAGACTCTGGCTAAGACTTTCCCAATGAAGATTATGATGTAGTTTTGGCTGTAGGTATAATAAACCCAGTTTTATACAACCTTTCTACATCTGAGTGCCATGTCAGAGATTTGTGGAGGATAATAATTTGTGATGAGGCTCCAAGGCTTATGGTGAGGTTTTAAATCTATTTTTGTGCAAACAAGGGTGGGGACAGTTTTTGTATCTGTACCAGCCACACAGTTGTTGAAAGGGGATTATCAATTATTATTCTGACAGGACGATATCATTTCAAACACAGTCATGGCCAACCCAGTTCAACACAGTTCAGGCAATAAATAGTTCTGCTTTAAAAACATTGCCTCCCCAAATTTTGGGCTAAGAGAGATAATATTGGATGCTATCAATATAATAATGTAGGTCACATGAGATTTTACTACACATCCTAGCTCTGGCACTAATCTTATTTTTGTGTCTTTGCTTGTCATTCTTCCAGTTAGTCGGCAAGCTCCTTGAAGGTAGAAAGCATGTTCTTCTTTGGTCATCTTCAACACTATCCTCATAATGTAACTTAATGCCTGACACAAATTAGGCTGTCATCTGGGAGCAGTGGTGCATGCCTGTAATCTCAGCACTTTGGGTGGCTGAAGCGTGTGAATCACCTGAAGTCAGGAGTTCATAAGCAGCCTGACTAACATGGTGAAATCCTGTCTCTACTAAATACAAAAAGTTTAGCTGGGCATGGTGGCACACGCATGTAACCTGAGCTACTTGGGAGGCTGAAACAGGAGAATTGCTTGTATCCAGGAGGCAGAGGTTGCAGTGATCTGAGATGGCGCAATTACACTCCAGCCTGGGCAACAAGAGAGAAACTCCATCTCAAAAAAACAATTAGGCTGTCATATTTTTTGAATGAATTATAAAATGACAACAAAGGGCTACAACTAATACATAATTGTTGAATTATCCACTGAGCCTTTTTGTTGATTTACACCCAGTCTCACTTTTAAAATGATATGGGGAAGTTTACACACTTGGATACCAATAGAAAATAAACATATTTTTAAGTAGGGAAAGGGGAAAATGGGTACAAAGTTGGAGCAAAGGGTAAGGAGACAGAAATCTATAAAATACTGTCTTGTATAGTTGTTAAATATGGGCCCCTTTTTTACTATGTATTTTCTAGATGCCAAAAGAAAATAAAACAACAACACTGTAGCTGATGTTGCCAGTGCCCTGCCATGTTGCCTAAACTTTTCTGTGTGTTCCTGACAACATTCAGCTAACTTGGGATCATCTGTGCTTAGGATTATTTCCTCAAGAACTTAAGAAAGAAGATGGAAGTACTGAGAACTTACCATACCAGAGGAACTTCATTCAAAGGCTTGTCTATTCCCCCACCACTTGGGAATGACTATTCTAGGGCATCTGTTTTCTGTCATTTCCCAGAGTTTCCCTGTGGGACTGAGACTCCGTTCCTCACTCTGCTAGTATTTTTCATCTATCTTTCACTGATTGCATCACCTCTCCACTTCATGGCCCTTGCCAAATAAACAACTTTTACTTTAATCCTTGTCTCAGAGTGTGCCTCCGGGAAAAGCCAAACTAATATAGATATATAAGTCAAAATGAGATTCCAAATATAACAAGTATAAAATAAATCATATTGGCAGGAAGAATTTTTTTCTGGGAAAAAGAAGCTTTTTTCATGGACACACATAGAGTGGGGCACTGGACAGTTTGTAAAACATCTTTGATGACATTGATCAGGCAGTATCTCTGTCTCCTTTGCTCATGATGACTTTTAATTCTTAAAAGAACCTGAGGAAGGAAAAAGAACATTTTGCCCAGCTGCAGAAAGCAGAAAGCAAAGCTCACCTCTCTTTATTCTGTATTCTTTATAGATTAGGCTTCAGATTATTCTATTACTGGTCACTTGACTATCATTGCATTTTCAACCCAGTCATGTCTTGCTTTTGTCACTTTACTCATTAGAAGGCTACTATTTGTTAGCTACTTTGTTACAGTTTTGGCTGACAAGCTGCTCACTTTCCAACTCTCTCCACACATTTGGTGTCACACATTTTTCTTGTAAATTTACCTTTTAAAATTGTCATGCATGGTTCCTGTAGAGATGAGCCGACTTTCCTTTGTTTTCTCCTGGGGAAGAAAAGAAATAATAAAAGAAAGGATGATGTGCTGATGCATCAAATCCTTAAGCCAGACATTTCACTAATATAGCTGGAAATTGTTGATCGTGAGTCTGATGGACAGTGCTCGTCCATGTATCTTTGCTGCCCTTGGACACCACTAGTTGTCATTGTCTCCTATTTCCTATATAATTCTGTGAAGTAACTATGCTTACCTTTTTTTATACTCCTGTTTCCTTTGCCATTTCCTAATTATTCAATAAAAAATAGAAAACCAACACTCCAGGAGAGTGAGAGTTAATGAAGAATTAAATGAAGTGAAAGATTCAGGCCATGCTTAGACATATGAAAATAAGCAGATTGTACCATAGTTGGTCCAGTTATTTTAGCTTCTTTGACAGCTTGTTCAGCACACAGTAGTCTATCTGTGATTAATTGTTTAGCTATCACTTGCTAATATGGCAAGATAAAAAAAATCAACTATAAAGCTGCGGATTAGGCATGTCATGTAGAATTAGCAAAAATTTGGATTTATAGACTCAAGATAAAATATTTTGCTGAATAATTAACTGTTGACTAGTCAGTGCAAACCACCAGTGTGGAAAATTCAGCTTTTCTCAAAAACTACCACCCTCTCTCCTTTCTTCTTCCCAGCAATCCTCCTTTTTATATGTCTGAATATGAGCTATCCAAATATGTGCTATTCAAATGTGTGCTATCTGAATACATGCTATCTTTGGTAGGAACCAAAGCTGTCAGTTTGTTTATATATGGTAGACACTATAATTAAATGTTAATGTAAAAAAACAGCAGCTGCTTCTATTTAATTTAGGTAAGGCACTATTATTCTGGGTCTTAGAAGAGTAGATTAAAAGAATGTAGGTCCCTGGTGCAGAGGTCAATACAGTGCCAGAGAGAAGGACTATTATTGAGAATTTTATTAATAATAAACATTCACCGAAAACTCGTCTAGTGCTAAACTATCTACTAAGTCCCTTTATGCTATTTCTTGTTTAATTCTCACAACAGTGCTGAGGAAAAAATCATAATTACACTTATTTTACAAATGAGAGACTTGAGGCAGAGAAATTAAATATTTTACATATTATTAGGCATTCTCTGTGCTAGGCATTCAAAGAATGCCTCATAGTATCTAACTGGTGAATCTTTGATCTTGTTTTAGGAAAGACTTTGTATTGTTAAATCACTTCATTTCAGAGAAGAAGAAATAAAAAGGTAATTCATTTGTAAATATTAATAAGTATTATTTATGGAGCACCATGTGCCAGGCAGCAGTCCAGCTCTTTGGTAGTGACAGCAATCCCTGCCCTCACAGAGGTTAAAGGGTTGTCTTCTCTATCCGGCAGAACAGAACAACCTCATTGACAAGCAAGAGACTTCAGTCTGTGACTTTCAGAGCCTTCCTGAAAATCAAGCTGATATTTCAAAGAGATTAAAAACTGAAGGGAACATATAATATTCCCTCAAAGCTAAGACTTCAGATTTAATGAAGGCTGTGTCAGAAAGATATGTCTCTGATATCGAATTACATTTATTTAGTCCAGCACAGCTTAATAAATCACAGCCACATTTAATAAATATTTATCTTGTTTTAATCATCATTTAGTGTGTTTCAGTGGTCTCATTTCTCTAAACAATTCACTTCAGTATTTATTTGATATGATTTCTATTTCTAAATTAATCTATGCATCTTTATTTGTATCACTCAAATTCCCTTTGCTCACTTCTGTGAGATTTAATTAAGATTCTTTTTTTCCCCAAATTTTTAAATATAAATTTCTACATTTTTATAATTAAATCATCAAGTAACATAATTTTGGTATGGATGTCCTATAGGGCAATAACAAATTGCAGACATAGCATTAATTATTGCTTGATAAGGAAGTTCATCTTACGTAAACTTATTTTATGATAATTATGCTTCTAGATATAGAAGAAGTTATATAGTTATATAGAAAAAATACAATCAATAATATTATTTTCTATTTGTATTTGATATAGTTCCTAGGTTTTAATTAGTAAGTGACAAATGTAAATATTAAACAATTTCAAAAACTGTCATCATCCTAGAGGTCAAATTAAGAGTATCTTAAGATTTAACTTCTCACGTTTTCTTAAATTCCAATCTGGTTGAGAGCTTTATTGTTGTTATTATTTTATAATAAAATGTATTGGGTTTTCATTATGTGTAGAGCACTGAATTTGTATTAGGAGTATCTAGAAGATGAGTAGCTGTTGAAAAGTGAAACCAGATCGTTGTAAAGCACCCTGTTTGCATTAGCTGAATAAGCTCCTTGAGGACAATCTTGAATCAACTCTGTATTCTTCCATGGCCAAGAATATTATATGAAGGTATTAATAAATATTTTTCAAATGAACAATAAATGAATTATTTGGTCAATGAGTACAATAGAGAATCCTGGTCACCTTTGGTAACCCTTTTCCAAACTTTCCTAGATTTAGAATTACAAGTTTAAAATATGAGATTTATTTGTTACTTGATTTTTTTGGTGTGGAGAAAAGCAGCCAGTGATTTTAAGGATACTTGCTTCTTATTACAGCCTACAGAACAGCCATTCTCTTCTCAGAGGCAATACTTGAGAGTAGTGACAAACTACTATTTCATACATTTAGACATTGGTCAAGGTTTTGTTGATACTATAGTAAACAAACCAAAATGATTCTTCTTAAAGAGTTTATGGGGTTTTAAATAAAAGTCAGATAGTGAAAACTGTTACTAATAAAAAAAGGTAGGACGAGAGACATAGAGAAGAAAGAGGAAGCACATCTGAAATAAGATGTTCAGGGAAGGGCTTCCTGATGTTATTTAAATGGAGACCTGAAGAAAGCAGAGAAGCAGATCATTCAAGATACCTGGGGGAAGACTTTTCAAAAACAGAAAATAGTGAGTAAAAATGGTTTGAGGCAGAAGGCAAAGAGTAGCAAAGAGGCTAGTGTGTCTGAAAGAGAGTAAGTAAAAGAAAATTAATAGGAGATTAGGTCAAAGAGTAGTATGAGGTATATAATGTAAGACTTTGTCTGAAATTGGAACCAGTGGGTAGTTTTAAGCGGAGTGGCAAGACCCGACATACATTTCAAGGATTATGGATTTGCTGAGTGGAGAATAGACTGTGCTAGAGAATTCAGTATGAAAGGAGAAAGGCTAGTTGAGATCATCGCAGTTGTCCAGACAAAATAAGATAAGGGCTTTGACCATGTTTATAGGCATTTTAGTTGTAAGAAATCATCTGTTTCTGACATATTTTGAGGAAAAAGACAGCATGGTGTGTGCATGGGTTGAATATAGGGTGTAAGAGAAAGATGAGTCTAGAATCACATTAGGGTTTTTCACATGAGCAACTAGAGTAATGGATAAATTATTTCCTGAGATGGGAAAAGCCAGAGACAAATCTGGCTCAGCAGTGGCAGAAGTTGAAATTCAGAGTTCTCTTTGTGATGTTACTTTTGAAATGCCTGTTAGGCTCTCATGTAAAGACATTAATTAGGCAGCTATAGGTTTCTGTTTACAGAAAAAGGTGCTGTGTGGAGATACACATTTGGAGCCCATTAGCATAAAGGTGGCATGTAAGGAACTACAAAAGATTACCTGAGAATTAAGTATAGATAGAGAAGTGGGCTCTGAATTACAGAGTTACAGATTCACACATAAATGATGAAATTTGGTTAATATGAAACAATTAGAATTCTAACAAAACAACACTAGAGAAATGAAATATAGACTTTGTATTTTGAAAACCAAGTCACAATCAATCCGGTAATATATTTTTCTTCAGAGGTAAAGCATTGGAATAAACTGCCATCTTTTAAGGTCTCACCCAGCCAATTAGGCTCTTAATCTTCCTTTAAAGTTCTACCTATACAGGCTCCTTTCAAATTTTTTCCCTGCACTTGAGTCCCAAGTATTGCTAAGATGAGCTAAAATCACAGCTCTTCCCGAGATAGTGCAATCATTGATACCACTAGGTCCAACATCAGATATAAGATAGATTTTTATTATGCAGCCTATCATTGATGGTTTGAGAAACATGGCTCTTGGTTGTCATACTACTCTTGAGAAGGTGGAGCCTTGATTGCTGGCAAGGTCAAGAAACCCCAGTCCTCACAGCATCTGTTTCCTCCTAAGGTAGTAAATGCATTCCTTTAAGTGTGTGAATGGGAGAAATAAGTCTCTGACTTTTCTCTTTTGTTCCTGTAGGAAGGGAGACATTGTGAGTATTACATATAGCCCAAATTATTGACTTTAACTATTTCCTGGTTTTATTAAGAAAGAACATGTAAAAATAAGCTATTGGAATTGAATTCAGCATAGGGAAGACTGTCATGACAACAAGAGATGATACCATACTGAAATACGTTATATATGTTATCATTTTCTAAGAATGTTAAGCATTTGAAGAAGTAGTTGGGCTCCATGTTTTTTTCCATTAGACTTTCAAAAACACAAGTATTTCCAGTTTAGAAATGTTTTAGGCGTAATTTGGATTAAAGAGCAGTGACCATCCTAAATTAACATCTTCAAAGTTCTCATATAGTACATGATTTAAAAAAAATTTGTTTTCCTTAGACAGATTAACTTCATTTACCATCAATGTGGCAGAATCTTTCTCCTCTTTTCATTATATTTTCCAGATGACTGAGCAAACAATAAAGATATGCCTTGTATAAAGAATAAGAAGGAAAAAACATAGCAAAGAAAGCACACAACAGAATAGACCAAGTTAAACAAACAGACTTTCTTTCATGTTATGAAAATCAAACAGCTCTCTATCATAGCAGGTAGGGAGAATAGAGATCTCTGTGGGTAATTACCTGCTCTATTGTCTTCTAAATCTAGATACAGTCAGCTCTAGTCTTTGTCTGTTACAGTGAAAAAGGAAAATAAAGTTACAATTTCCTAAGGTACTTAGGATACAAACTGCAAAAGCTACAGATTAAAATGTTGGAAGCACGCTCAGAAGCAGACAGAATGTTGTAGGATATTTCACCATGCATCAGTGATGAAATAACAGTGTTGCTCTATTTGATTCTAAATCATAAAAGTGCAGTGAGTCAAAGAAAGATCTATATTATGAAGAAAGTATTTCATTACTCAAGACAAATGCCAATGGCTACATAAAGCTTGTCTGCCAGAATTTCAAATACTGTGAGTCCACCTCAAATTGTAGAATTTTATTACAAAAAAAAAAAAACTGCACACACTAAGGCAGATTTTCATTGCTCCTCACCCCAGTTGTTCCTGGTTAAATTTGCTAAACAGTGAGAGCTATTTTAATCCTCTGGTTCTCTCTCGTTTTTTGCTTCTCTAAGAAAGTTTTTCTTCACCATTACTTACTGCATCTATGTTCTCCTAAGAACTAACAAAGAACAAATAATAAGGATTTACTATGTTTGTTGCACCTCATTCTCATTTTAGTTTTCATGGTATGTCATCCTACTCTTTGATTGTCAAGACCAACATCACAGAATCTGCAAAATGAATCAAGGAATTATAGGCTTGTCCTACAATGAATCATTAACTGACACAGCAGAATTAACTTTATCTCCTCCAAGTATTCTGGGCGTAAATCAGAGCCACTGAAAATCTTAGTAACACATTAGCTTTGTAGCTTGATCTATCCCCAATAAAGATCTGTTGTCTTTATACAATTGGAAAGAGCAGAGCCTCTTGGTTTCATGGAAGAGTCTCGATGGAGAGACTACTGTTTGTTCAATATCATGGGTAGAAAGAGTTTATCACCAAAATGTTTCACCATACTTTTCTCTACCTTTTCTATTTTCTTTCAATTTGCTATCTATCTATTTATCTATCTATCTATCTTTTTCCATCTACCAGTATATACCTACTGACCTAGCCACCTATCATCTGTCTATCCTGTGTAGAGTGTACATAGATTTGAGAGCTCAGAAAATTCAGCATGACTTTTGGTGCAGGATCTATAGAGGTCGGGCAACTCAATTCCTGATTCTACCTTAGGATCCCATGTGTTTGAGTGTGGGTGTTTCATTCATATATATATATATATGTTTATATAAGTTTATATATATAAACTTTAGTTTTTCTTCAGCATCTTTACTCAATGTGAAGCTCAAGCCTTCCAATATCAAAAGTATTTCACACAACTCTGTGGTATAAGGCTTCCTAGAAGTCATCAAGATCTCAGACAGTTTACGTGACACCACCATTAATCAATCATAATCCTTTCTTCAATCAATCATAATCTTCAATCAATCATAATCCTTTCCCTCCACCCCAGCTTAAATGTAAAAGTTCTTTCTCTTTTAGGAGAAACATAAATCAAATATAAATGACTATAAAGTGCAGAAGTATTTTAAAAAGGGAACAGTGAAGGGCAAGTACAAGCACAGTTGAAAAGTTATCAAGTTTTGCTTATTTTTTCTATATTTAATATTTTAACATATGTAAAATCAAGATGACAAAGCAAATTTGATATAATTAATACTTTGCAATGTATTTATCAAAAGTTGTAGAATATATTGCCTATCAAATATTTTGCAAAGAAGCTGACAGTTCTTTTTGTAAGGCAGTTGAAAAAGTCATGTAATAAGCAAAGGTTAATGCAGTAATATTATATTTTTATGATTTCCATTAGTATGCGAAGGACTTAGAAAAATCACAGGAGGACATAATGATTTTTTAGTATTAAAAATAGCGTTTTCATTAATTTGTACCAAACAGAAAGTTTCCTGATTCTAGATTTAGAAACAATTGTAACCAATCTTTTATTGACTTATGTCTCCTTGTAGCCAAGGCTGAAATATCTTCAGAAGTGCCCAACAAAGTATATGACATTTAGCTGATCTTTTGGTCATAACTGCAGAATGACTGGCTTCTATGAATTGAGAGGCTTCCTCCCTAGCTCACAAATTGTACTGGTATAGAACATGCCCATGGTTCCTTATGGGCAGTGGAGCAATGTCTTTCACATAACATCACATACACATTCTGCCTCAATTCTTCCAGTTTACTTGGAAGTACCTGTGGCACAAGTGGAGCATCTAATCTTACATAAAAGAAAATAAAATTTGAGGAAGCTAACTGTGGAGAGAGAGACCTCTAGACAAGGTGCCTTAGTATCCCTTTACTAAGCACACTTCCAACTCTGAAGTTCTATGATAATGCTCATTCTGTACATACATACATTAAGGATACAAGACTCTCTGTCGACCAAATTTTAGGGTTTTTTTTTTTATTTAGTTTTCAATGAATAGTTAACAAAGACACCTACTATTACTTATAATTAGCCATTGACCTTATATAGTATTTGATAAATAGGAAAACATATTTTGTTAGAAATTCATACTCTTTAGTTTATAAGTTTGTTGAACTTTATGAACTAATTGTGTCATTAATTCTTGAGGATTCAGAAATAGCAAATAATTCAGATATCTTTAGAAAATAGTAATTTTGATTGCTTTTTGTTAATTTTTTTTCAAAGTTAGCCAAAATCTCATGATCATGTATTACTTAAATTGTTTTCTTTCAGATGAGATGTAAAGCCAAATACCATAACACATTTATTTTTGTAAAATAAATGCATCTGAACTATTTGAATTAGTTATTATACTAAAAAGTAGTGAATTCATTTTCTTCCTCCTTTTTTATGAAGGATATTAAGCAATGTGTAATTCTATTATCAACGTTTTATCCACTATTATTATTATTTGCTTATGAGAGGGAAAGGCATATTACAATTTATGGGTGAAATCTGGCTGACCACCTGATTTTGTAAATAAAGTTGTTTTTTAACACAGCCATGTTGATTCATGTACATATCATCCATGGCTACTGTGTGCTCCCACAGGAGAGTTGAGTAGTTGGAACTTTACTACAAAGTCAAAAACATTTACTATCTGAACCTTTACAAAAATGGTTCCTGAGCTATGATTCAATTTGTAGGTAGCCTTTATATAGATTTCCCATTGTTTTCTGGTCTGATATCCTAGTCAGAAGATGTTATTCTTGATACTTCATAAACAGTAATCTGAAATCCTTATCAGATTTTCAAATGTCATGACATAGGTATTGAAAAAGTATTTTCCTTGAATCTAACATTTTTATGCAAAGTCAGCTTGTAGATTTCTAACAAAATGATTTATTAATGTGTATTTTGTCCTTATTTCCATGAAGATATATTATTTACCTGTAGTTGTTTTTTCCTCCCCGTTTTCTTTCCATAGCATTTAAATAAGATTGTGTGTGTGTGTGTGTGTGAGTGTGTGCACTGTCTATAAGATGAAAAAAAATTTTTCTTAATTTTTCATACATTGGCCTCTTCACTTATCCTGGAAACTATTTTTATTCCATAGCAGGATACCTTAAAAGGAGATCATTCAAGATTTCACTGCTATTACTATGTGTTATCCTCTTCTATTTTACTCCTTTCTTTAATTCGCAGCCACTTTCTTTTTCCATGTCACACTTGCTCTTCCCCTATGTAGTGATATATACCCTTTGCATACTTAATTCCAATTGAGTAAAAGAGATGCAACATAGCAATGCAGATCTGTGAGCAAATCGTCCTGTAGTTTTCTTGGACTTCACAGACATTTTCTCTTAACTGGTCTCTGACAGTTTGACTTTTATTAACTGTTTTTAACAAACATTCTCAATTTAAAAGAGCCCTAAAAACAAAGTATAATATTGGCCACTACCATAATATTAACCACTGCTAATATGAAGCCAGTTCCAACTTGACCTATCACTCAATAATCTGACACTAATGATAAGCCTAAGAAATCTAATGTATGGCAAATGAGGTAGCAAAATCTATAGCAGTAATTGCAAAGAAACACTTAGAAATGTCTCAAATAGAGGATTATAAGCTTTTTAAGGGCAAGAAGCTTATATATAAATTCTTTCTGATTCTCCACTAAATTCACTGTTTAACAAGAATGAAATAAGTGCTAAAAGCTGACTAATGTGGTGTGGATGTCCTGTAGGAAATTACATCTTTCTCAGTAGCTGCATAACAGAAGCTAAAAATGTTGTTTTGAGGTCTTTGTAAATGCTGTTGACTACTCACTCATTCCCTTTTCCACCACTGTGGTTATCTTGCATGTTTCATTGTAAGACAAAGTCAATCAATCTTTAGCTTTTCTGATCTTCAATGACACACACTTAGAGAAATTGAGCAATTTTAAATTTGTCTTCTTATAGAAGAGTATACCATTACAGGTAAAATCAATTGTGGAGCAAGATAAATATAACATGAAGAATGAGTGTATGAAATACTCTTGAAATCATAATAAAGATGTACCAAAAAATATAAAGAAAAATTTCCATTTGGTCACAGTCAGATAAAACATATTTCATTACACTGTCATATGAGTCATATAGCATTCATTTCACAGATGTCTAAAGTCAGAATCACTAGGGCAATATGAGAAGTAGATGGCATATTTGTATATAACAGTTTTAAGCACCCCATGAAAGCATTCATTTTAAGGTATCTGCTGTCATAGTTTTTAATTCTACAACAGAGGAATGGACACAGATTTTTGTTCTTTGGAGTGACTCCCACTCAATTCACCTCTAACTCTTAACTAAATACTTAATGGCTACTTTGTGTCAGATACTGTCTTAAGCACAATTGTAGATTATAAAGATTCATTCATTTAGTATAGGTTTATGAAGTCTCTTGTGTAATTTTCAAGGGTTAAATATGAGAAATGAAAGTCCCTACTCTCAAGTAACTTCTAATCCACTTGAAGAAATAAGGCAAATGCATTAAGTAAGAAGTGTGGAAAAAGGTAGTATGTGAAAAATGTTCAGATTTTATAATCAATAAATTTTGACAACAAAAAACTGAACTAGAGAGAAATTACCTGTAGCTGTAGGAATCTGAGGCAGTCCAGGAGGAGAGGGCACCTGACCTGTTTTACTTAAGACCTAATAATAGATGGAGAGATCCAAGATGGCCGACTAGCAGCAGCTCAGGAATGTAGCTCCCAGTGAAAGCGCAGAGAACGAATGGACGCCGCACTTTCCGACGAGTTTTGGTTGCCCACAGACTGGGAGATTCCCGGCGGAGAAGCCACGCGGGTCGCCGGCGCGACTCTTTTGGCCGGCGCAGCTGTTTTGCCAGCGCCCAGCGCGGCGCTTCCCGGTGCGGAGTGTGCGGGACGGACGGGCTCCGCTGGTCCCATCCCCACAAGGAAAACAGCAATTGGAAGCGCTGAGGACGGAGAGTTTCACAGCGGGCGCAGCGAACCTGGGAAGGTCTGGCTCAGAGGGGAACCGGCGTCCGCCAAAGGAAAACTAAGAAACAGAAAAACGTCATCACCGGGCGGAGAGAGATCCAAAATGGCCGCGTAGCAGC
>PVKP010045583.1:0-16052 GCA_004027715.1 Plecturocebus donacophilus | reverse complement strand
ACCCTGGTGGATGAGTCCGACCTCTACAACTGGGAGGTGGCCATCTTCGGGCCCCCCAACACCCTCTACGAAGGCGGCTACTTCAAGGTACACCCCCCCCGGCCCCGGATCCGACCTCCGCGGCCGAGGCCTCCGCTCTCCGCAGCTTTTGTCCGTTCCTGGGGCCAGGAGTGTGAGCACGGGCGAGTGGAGGGGGCTCCTTACCTCGGCAGCCCCCTCCCCCATCCGTGGAGGCAGGAAGGCCTTGCTCGCCGAGTGCCTTTTCTTTGTCATGGGGGCGGGGGCGCGGGCGCGGGCGCGGGGGTGGGGGCGGGAGGGCCGGCTGCACCGGGAAATCGGAGAGCCTCTCTAGTTAGGGTAGTGGCTAAGGGTGGAGGAGGCCGTCTTTGTTTCCCCGGCTGAGGGTGGGTGGGAAGAGCGGTGGTCTGTCTGTGCTTTCTCGTCCTCCCATTGCAACCCTCCCTGCGCAGGCTGGAACTGCCCCAGAGGGCAGGGTGACCTGCAACGACTGGATTGGACTTTTTTTTTTGGGGGGGTGGTGGTGGAATGGGGGAGGGGTACCAGCCTGTCATTCCAGAAGCTGCCTAGTGCCCTGACATTTTGAGGATTTGTTGGGCTTCTTGGGTAGTGGTAGTGCCAACTTTGCATTCCAATGGGCTGTGGTGAAGAATAGGACCCTAGGGGTGGTTAAAAAAAAAAAAGGAGGTGCCCGCGTCGTCTTTCCATTATCCATTTGGGGAACTTTTAATTTAGCCCTCTTTCCGTTCCCATTCTCTGCTTACTTGAGTCACTGGTTCTTTCAAAATGCCCTTTGTCCTCACCGTGCCACCAAGTTTGCCAAGCTTTTTTTCTCCAGGTAGAAATATCCACAGAGGGTGGAACGAGTCACGTAGGGAGATTGATAGCTTCCCACTTTGAGAGACAAAATTGAAACCTGCTCAAGTGGTTAACTCTAGGTAAAGGGGTGGTCTCACAGATGACAAGTATCATCAGAGGTGAGATGGCTTCTCTGGGTGGGATATATGGTTCCTTAGCGACCACAGACATTGTTTCTATTGTTTTATATGGTTTTAGAACAGTGGTCATCATTCCAGAATCCTGTGATTTTTTTTTTTTTTTAATTCCAAAGTAGATAACTTGGAGATCATGAGTGTTTGTTTTGTTTTTACTTGAGTGTTTTTGCAGGGACTAATCACAGATTGAAAGTTTGAATGTTTTAAATGATGAGGGCAGAGACAGAGGAAATGAATGCTTAGGAATCCATTTAGTTTTATTTTTTTATTTCCAAAATTAAGTAAAATAGGCCAGTGAGTCAATTTTAGTTTGGAAAGGAGGGGTTATCTTGGCACAAGTTTTAAATGAGTATCTTAGTCATGTAGTTGTGATGTGTATTTTTAGGACTACCCAATTACTTAACTCTTGTTTTCGACCCTTCTAAAGGTGGAAACCTCAGTTTTAGGCTTGAAATTAGGTCAACTTTATAGAAGATGGGATTGATACAAGGTTGTTTAATATTCACGCCTGTGATAGTCACTGAGTGCCTAGGAAAAGCACGTTTTTAGAGTATTATGTAAGAGCAGTACCCCTACCGACTGTTAGGCTTCATCTTTTGTGGTCAGCCTACACTATACTTTTCAGATGCAGATATTTAAAATTACTAAGAAAACATACAGGTTATTAGTAACAAAGTGGAAACGGTATTGCTGTGTTTATGTTGAAGCATATCCTATGTTGTCAAATATAAATTTTTATTTAGGCATACTGGAAAAATTAGTTGTACAAAATAGAATATATGCGATGCCTTTTTTAACAAAGCATTGTTTAGCAGAATCTGCTGGCTAATGTTATTGGAATAAAGTTTAATTTCCAAAAAGTGTCATTGTTTGGTACAACTGATATTTAAAGTAAATAAATGAATACTAATTAGAATAATTTCACTCCAATACGGTTAAAAACCACAGCAAAAAAAAAAAAAATTATATATGAGAGAAAATAATGGATTGCAAATTGTAATATTTGTGCGTAAGTCAGGGAAAGGAGTGTGGAGAACCCTCTCTGTTTGAAATAGGTAGTATGGAAGGATTCCCTGTGTTCATACACTGATTTAAATTAAATGCTTCTGAACTTCAGTCCTTGTTTAGAATGATTTAATCTCCTACTTTGCAATGTTAGATTTCTTAAGTTTTGAGTGTTTTTACCTTTAATTCTGTCATGTATGAAAATTTGTAAACAGGTTTTATGGTTTTGTCTTACGTGAGAAGTTTGTTCAATTATATTTTCTACTACTATTTCCCTTATTATATGGCCTTTTATCCCATTAGTCCTTTATCAGAAGAAGGCTAATTTATGGTCATGAGCAGTTAACACTAGGGATATGCTTAAAAGCATTGTTTTTATTTCACTGCTTTTGTCTTAAGACAAGGCTTTTAGTGTGTTTCACTACAGCTACAGATAAAAGTTGGCACAAAGCTTTCCCTACCATACCACTCTTCTCCCTTATAAAATGTTAGTCCTTGAACATTTAGTATAATTTATTTTAAGTTAAACTCTTTTCCCTTTTTGGCATAGTCATTTCTGAAGGCAGCAGAATTGCCAGTCATTCTTTACATTTTTCATACTGTAACTCCTTTAATTTTTACATAGTAATAGGTTTCAAACTGATGTTTTTCACCGTGAAATAGTTGGTTCTTGTCTCTTAACCATAGGATCTGCATTGGAGATTCGTGAGACCTGTATTTCACAGAATTTTTTGATCCTGCTTTTGCTTATTTGATATCTCCAATCTGTGTGATTCTTAGCTTTGGGCCATATAGATGTAGGATGGGCAAAAATAGTTTTTTCTTTCCATTCTGCATACTGTACAATCTTTTTGGCCTTGCTGTCTTTCTGTCTAGTTTCTTAGGTTGCTACCCTGGAGCAAGTTGGAATTTTATTATGTTACTAGAAAAATAAATTGTTGATCAAGTCAGTAGCTAATGAAGACTTTTAACAAGTTTACCCCCTTTCTTTTGAAAGGAACTTTTTCAGGTTCTTGCTCTGTCACCCACTTTGGGGTACAGTGGTGTGATCATGGCTCACTGCAGCTTCCACCTCCTAGGCTTAAGCAATCCTCCCACCTCAGCTTCCTGAGTAGCTGGGACTACAATATTTGTTAAGTGAGGTGGGGTCTCGCTATGTTATCCAGGTTGGTTTTAAACTCCTGGGTTCAAGAGATCCTCCCTTCTCAGCCACTCACAAAGTGCTGGATTTACAGGCGTGAGCCACCATGACCGGCTGGAACTATCTTTTCAAATAACTCCTGCTAAGGACTGTAGCTTACTTAGTGTGGGTGCTTTAGTATTGAACCTCCTTAGAACTTTTGCATTATTTAATGTAAAGCATTATAGCAGTGAGTCTAGAGTCAGAAAGAGTGCCTCTGTTATGATATGCTTAACAAAAATTTAAATGATACCGAGAGCTTAAAGTCTGCAGTTACCTTTTTATAGTTTTTTTGTTTTGAGATGTGTCACTCTGTTGCCCAGGCTGGAGTACAATGGTGCCTTTTCAGCTCACTGCAATCTCCACTTCCTGGATTCAAGTGATTCTCTTGCCTCAGCCTCCTGAGTAGCTGGGATTACAGGCGTGCACCATGACACCTGGCTAATTCTTTTTGTATTTTTAGGAGAGACAGAATTTCATCATGTTGGCCAGGCTGGTCTTGAACTCCTGACCTCAAGTGATCCGCCTCCCTCAGTCTCCTTACTAGGAACACCTTTGTTAGACCTAACACTGACTTTTGTGATTTCTTTTTTTTTTTTTTTTTTTTTTGAGACTGACTTTCACTCTTGTTGCCCAGGCTAGAGTGCAATGGCACGATCTCGGCTCACTGAAACCTCTGCCTCCTGAGTTCAAGTGATTCTCCTGCCTCAGCCTCCCCAGTAGCTGGGATTACAGGCATGTGCCACCATGCCCAGCTAATTTTGTATTTTATTTTATTTCATTATTGTTGTTATTATTTTTGAGATGGAGATTCGCTCTTGTTGCCCAGGCTGGAGTGCAGTGGCGCGATCTCGGCTCACTTCAAACTCCACCTCCCGGATTTCAGGGATTCTCTTGTCTCAGCCTCTTGAGAAGCTGGGATTACAGGCGCAAGCTACCACGTCCAGTTGATTTTTGTATTTTTAGTAGAGATGGGGTTTTGCCATGTTGGCCAAGCTGGTCTTGAACTCCTGACCTCAGGTGATCCACCTGCCTCAGCCACAAAAAGTGCTGGGATTACAGGCATGAGCCACCGTGCCCGGCCTAGTTTTGTATTTTTAGTAGAGACAGGGTTTCTCCATCTTGGTCAGGCTTGTCTTGAACTCCCAAGCTCAGGTGATTGGCCTGCAGAGGCTTCCCAAAGTGTTGGGATTACAAGTGTGAGCCGCCGTACCTGGCCTACATTGAACTATATTAAGGAAACTCTTCAAAACTTTTTTTTTTTTTTAAAGAGATAGAGTCTCACTCTGTTGCCCAGGCTGGAGTGCAAAGGTGTGATCATAGCTCACTGCAGCCTGAAACACTTGGGCTCAAGGGATCCTCTTGCCTCAGCCTCCTGAGTAGCTGGGACTGCAGGTACACATTATACTGTTTCGATAAAAAAAATTTTTATTGTACAAATAGGGTATTATTATATGCCAATCTGGTCTCAAACTCCTAGCCTCAAACAATCCTCCCACCTTGGCCTCCCAAAGTTCGGGGTTACAGATGTGAGCTACCACATCCGGTCAGATAATTTTTTTTTAATAAGAGAATATGCGTTATTTCCTATGCTTCATTTGTTCTGCAAATAATGAATCTGTTTTCTGCCTTCTCTCTTCCCACTAAAAAACCAAGCCAACCTTGGCCTAGGTCTGGTCAGTGTCATTTAGATATTTTATTTTGTGTCTTTTTTTTTTCATTCTCCTTATTCATTTTTTTTTTCAGCAGAGTCTTGCTCTGTCACGCAGGCTGGAGTGCAGTGGCATGGTTTTGGCTGACTGCAACCTCTACCTCCCAGGTTAAAGCAATTCTTGCGCTTCAGCCTCCCAAGTAGGTGGGATTACAGGCACGCACCAACACGCCTAGCTAATTTTTGTATTTTTTTTTTCCACCTGCAACTGTCTTTTTGTATAACTCTAATTTTTTGTATTTTTTAGTAGGGACGACATTTTGCCATGTTGGCCTCCCAAAGTGCTAGGATTACAGATGTGAGGCAATGTGCTAGCCTATTATTGCAGCCTCACTGTAACCTCCGTCTCCCCAGGTTGTCCAGGTTGATCTTGAACTTCTGGGGCTCAAGTAATCCTCCCGCCTCAGCCTCCCAAAACACTGGGATTACAGATCTGAGCCATTGCACTCAGCCAATTTTATTACTCTTTAATTGGTAAAATATCGTTGAAAAAAGATTTTTTTTTTGCCTAGATGGAGTCTTGCTCTGTCATGCAAGCTGGAGTGCATTGACACGATCTCAGCTCACTGCAACCTCTACTTCCCAGGTTCAAGCAATTCTCCTGCCTCAGCCTCCCTATTAACTGGAATAATAGGTGCTTGCCAGTATGCTTGGCTAAATTTTGTATTTAGTGGAGAAAGAGTTTCATCATGTTGGCCAGACTGGTTTTGAACTCCTGACCTCAGGTGATCCACCTGCCTCGGCCTCCCAAAGTGCTTGGATTAGAAGCATGAGCCACCGTGCCCGGCTGAAAATTTCTTTTTTTTTTTTTTTGAGACAGAGACTTGTTGCTCTATTGCACCAGCTGGAGTGCAGTGGTACAGTCTCGGCTTACTGCATTCTCTGCCTCCTTGGTTCCAGCGATTCTCCTGCCTCAGCCTCCTGAGTAACTGGGATTACAGGTGTGTGTCACTGTGTCACCATGCCTGGCTAATTTTTGTATTTTTAGTAGAGATGAGGTTTCACCATGTTGGTGATGCTGGTCTTGAACTCCTGACCTCAGGCAATCCTCCCACCTCGGCCTTTCAAAGTGCTGGGATTACAGGCATGAGCCACCAAGCCCAGCCAAAACAATTTTTTAAGAAAATGATTTTTTTGCCTTTTCAGACAGGGATTCTTTTGAGAAATTGAATAATTTTCTCAGAGAAAGTGGGTACACATAAACTAATTTTGAGTTTTTTTTTCAGACGGTTAACTGCCGATGAGCTAAGAATCCTCTTTTATGGAATTTAGATAGGCAACTTAAAGACAAAATTAAACAGGCTGGGTGTGGTGGCTCACGCCTGTAATCCCAGCACTTTGGGAGGGCGAGGTGGGTGGATCACGAGGTAAGGAGTTCGAGACCAGCCTGGCCAAGATGTTGAAACCCCGTCTCTACTAAAATACAAAAATTAGCTGGGTGCGGTGACACATGCCTGTAATCCCAGCTACTCAGGAGGCCGAGGCAAGAGAATCGCTTAAACCTGGGAGGTGGAGGTTGCAGTGAGCCAAGATCGCACCATTGCACTCCAGCCTGGGTGACAGAGTGAGACTCCATCTCAAAAAAAAAAAAAAGACAAAATTAAACAAAGGCACTTTTATTCACCCATTCTCTCAGTTAACTTTGAAAATACCTCTTAGGGCATTGCTGTCTCTTTCTGGAAGCTGAAGTTGTCTTGAGTGCTGGGTGAACTAAGGCAATGTTATAAACGGAAACACAGTTAAGGTCCAGCAGTTTTGGAAACTGAATGAAGTTTCACTTTTTGTTGTTTCTTAGAAAATTTTTCAAACCAAATAAGATACCTCAGTGTTTCATAGAATATGCTTTTATCCTTTTTAGTTGATTCCAAGATGCATATTTCTCTACCTTTTAACTTGTTTTTAATTAAGAAATTTCTTAGATGTCTGGGTGTGGTGGCTCATGCCTTTAATCCCAGCACTTTGGGAGGTGGCAGGTGGATCTCCTGATGTCAGGAGTTTGAGACCAGCCTGGCCAACCTGGTGAAATCCTCTCTTTACTAAAAATACAAACATTAGCCAGGCGTGATGGTGTGCGCCTGCAGTCCCAGCTACTTGGGAGGCTGAGGCAAGAGAATCGCTTGAACTTGGGAGGCGGAGACTGCAAGTGAGCCTAGATTGCACCACTGCCCTCCAGCCTGGGCAACAGAGTGGACTCTCAAAAAACAAATTTCTTAGAATCCATGAAGTCTTAAAATTGCCATCAATTAAGTGATACTTATAACCTAGTTGTGAGACCATTCCATTGGAATCTTTTGGAAAATTTTTTTAAATGCCAGAATCAATGTCTTAGATTTGATCAAATAAGGATTATTTTTTCCTAGAATGAAGGATTTGGGCTCTAATTCTCCTTTCTTTACCTTTTGTGTCAGGAAAAGTTTTTATTGAGGCCTCATTAAAGGCATAGCAAATTGTAGGAAAAGTCACTTCTCTAAAAGATAGTAAGTGAAAGTATTAAAACAATAATAACCTTAGAGTTTTTTTTTTTTTAAATTTTATTTTAAAAAAGAAATGGGGTTTCACCATGTTGGCCAGGATGGTCTTGATCTCCTGACCTTGTGATCCATCCACCTTGGCCTCCCAAAGTGCTGGGATTACAGGTGTGAGCCACTGCGCCCGGCCTAACCTTAGAGTTTTTAAGAGTGATTTTTATAAAAAAATCTTTGTGCAGACTTTAAAATACAGAAATGTGAGGTGTGGCCGTTACTGATGCATTTGTAAATAGCAAATAAAGCTTTTAAAGCTTTAAGGCCAGTTAGAGCATTTTTCAACATAACCACTATCCATAATGTTAAAATGTTCTGTTCCATCTTTCCAACTTAGTATTAGTGGTCAGTTGGAGACAGGTGAGAGAGAAGAGACCATCCAGCAAATTAGTTTACCTCTGATAATCTAGGTATGGAAAAATAACAGCGAGGAAGAGGTATAAATTCAGAGTTGAGGACTACAGAATTCCATCTTGCTTAAAGACCATATTGAAAAGGTCTAATTCTTTTATGTTTCTGAACTTCTTTTGAACTGCTTCATATACAACTACAGAGATACCTGAGTTGGCCGGGTGCAGTGACTCACGCCTGTAATCTTAGCACTTTGGGAGGCCAAGAAGGACAGATCACTTGAGGTCAGGAGTTCAAGACCAGCATAGCCAATATGGTGAAACCCCGTCTGTACTAAAAATAGAAAAATTAGCCAAGTATGGTAGCATGGGCCTGTAGTCCCAGCTATTTGAGAGGCTGAGGTGGGAGAATCCCTTGAACCCAGGAGGCACAGGTTTGGAGTGAGCCAAGATTGTGTGCCAATGTACTCCAGCCTGGGAAACAGACTGAGATTCTGTCTCAAAAACAAAAAACAAAAAACTACAGAGATGTCTGAGTAAAATTGAACGTCTTTGGTCGTGTTATATCAACTTTATTCAAGGCCGGGCACGGTGGCTCATGCCTGTAATCCCAGCACTTTGGGAGGCCGAGGTGGGCGGATCATGAGGTCAAGAGATCGAGACCATCCTGGCCAACATGGTGAAACTCCGTCTCTACTAAAAATACAAAAAAATTAGCTGGGCGTGGTGGCACATGCCTGTGGTTCCAGCTACTCGGGAGGCTGAGGCAGAAGAATCGCTTGAACCCAGGAGGTGGAGGTTGCGGTGAGCCGAGATTGCGCCACTGTACTCCAGCTTGGCAACAAAGCAGGACTCCATCTCAAAAAAAAAAAAAAATCAACTTTATTCAGTGAGAAATTGTTATTCAGAGATTATGCTTATGTACCTCAAAATGAGTTGATTCTGAAGTGAATGGAATGATAGATACTAAGTTGAATAACAATTTAGTTAACATCACCAAGGTTTGATGTTACTTAAGTGATATTCCATATGATAACTGGAAAATTCAGGTGTTGGAATACATATTTAAGATGGCAGGTGAATAGTCTAAACACCTTTATTTGATTTGTTTTAGTAAAAAATACATGTAAAAATGTTTTGGTTATTGGATGGGTGCGGTGGCTCATGCTTGTAATCCCAGCACTTTAGGAGGCCAAGGCAGACAGATAGTTGAGGTCATAGTTTGAGACTAGCCTGGCCAGTGTGTTAAAATCCTGTCTCTACTAAAAACCCAAAAATTAGCCAGGTGTGGTGTCATGAATCTGTAGACCCAGCCACCCAGGAGGCTGAGGCAGGAGAATCGCTTGAATCCAGGAGGCAGAGGTTGCAGTGAGCCAAGATGGCGCCACTGCATTCCACACTACAGCCTGGGTAACAGAGCGAGACTCTGCCTCAAAAAAAAAAAAAAGGTTTTGCTTATTGTCTTTTTTTTCACCCCCTCTGTTCAAAAAAAAAAAAAAAATTAGCAAAGCATGGTGGTTAATACCTTTGGTCCCAGCTACTTGGAAGGCTGAGGTGGGAGGATCACTTGAGCCTGGGAGGTCGAGGCTGCAGTGCACCATGAGCATGCCACTGTCTTCTCACTGGGTGACAGAACAAGACCCAATCTCAAAAATAAATTATTAAAAATAAATAAAATAGGCTGGATACGGTGGCTCATGCCTGTAATTCCAGCATTTTGGGAGGCTGAGGTGAGTGAATCACCTGCGGTAAGGAGTTTGACATCAGCCTGGTCAATGTGGCGAAACCCTGTCTCTACTAAAAAGTCAAAAATTAGCTGGGTATGGTGACTCGGGCCTGTAATCCCAGCTATTCTAGAGGCTGAGGCAGGAGAATTGTTTCAACCTGGGAGGTGGAGGTTACGGTGAGCCGAGATTGCACTGTTGCACCCCAGCCTAGGCAACAAGAGTGAAACTCTGTCTCGAGTAAATAAATAAATAAATTAATAAAGTTAAAAATTAGGCTGGGCGAAGTGGCTGATGCCTGTAATCCTAGCACTTTGGGAAGCTGAAGTGGGTGGATTACCTAAAATGAGGAGTTACAGACCAGCCTGACCAACATGATGAAACCCTGTTTCTACTAAAACTACAAAATTAGGCCAGGCAAGGTGGCTCAGGCCTGTAATTCCAGCACTTTGGGAGGACTATTTTAAATTTTGATGATTTCAGGTTTTGTCTATTAAATCTTTTTTTTGAGACAGTTTTACTCTGTCACCCAGGCTAGAGTGCAGTAGAACGATCTCTGCTCACTGCAACCTCTACCTCCCGGGTTCAAGGAGTTCTGCCTCAGCCTCCCAAGTAGCTGGGACTACAGACATGTGCCACCATGCTGTGCTAATTTTTTTTATTTTTTGTTTTTTGAGATCGAGTCTCGCTCTTTCCCCCAGGCTGGAGTGCAGTGACGTGAGCTCGGCTCACTGCAACCTCCGCCTTCTTGGTTTAAGCAATTCTCCTATCTCATCCTCCTGAGTAGCTGGGATTACAGGCATGTGCTACCTTGCCTGGCTAAGTTTTGTATTTCTTTTTTTTTGAGATGGAGTTTCGCTCTTGTTGTCCAGGCTGGAGTTCAGTGGTGTGATCTTGGCTCACTGCAATCTCTGCCTCCCGGCTTCAAGTGATTCTTCTGTCTCAGCCTTCTGAGTAGCTAGGATTACAGGTATGTGCCACCATGTCCGGCTAATTTTTTATATTTTTAGTAGAGATGGGGTTTCACCACGTTGGGCAGGCTGGTCTTGAACTCCTGACCTCAAGTGATCCTCCTGCCTTGGCCTCCCAAAGTGCTGGGATTACAGGTGTGAGCCACTGCGCCCAGCCTAATTTTGGTATATTTAGTAGGGACAGGGTTTCACCACCTTGGCTAGGCTGTTGCACTCCTGACTGCAAGTGATCTCCCCAGCCTCCCAAAGTGCTGGGATTATAGGCATGAGCCACTGCGCCTGGCCTTTTGTCTGTTAAATCTACTGGAAAAAAAATTGAGTTTTAAAAAATTCTGGACTAATTGAATAAGACAATGATAAATCATATTTCAGAAAGTTTTTTTTTTTTTTTTTTGAGACAGTCTGGCTGGAGTGCAGTGGCGCAATCTTGGCTCACTGCAACCTCTGCCTCCACCTCCCGAGTAGCTGGGATTACAGGTGACTGTCACTACGTCCGGCTAATTTTTGTATTTTTAGGAGAAACGGATTTTACCATGTTGGCCAGGCTGGTCTCAAACTCCTGATCTCAGGTGATCCATCCACCTCTGCCTTCCAAAGTACTGGGATTACAGGCATGAGCCACCACACCTAGCCAATATTTTTTTTTTTTTTTGAGACAGAGTCTCACACTGTCATCCAGGCTAGAGTGCAATGGCACGATCTTGGCTCGCTGTCATCTCCACCTCCTGGGTTCAAGCAATTCTCCTGCCTCAGCCTCCCAAGTAGCTGGGATTACAGGTGTGCATCACCACACCCAGCTAATTTTTTTGTATTTTAGTAGAGACTGGGTTTCACCATGTTGGTCAGAATGGTCTTCATCTCCTGACCTCGTGATCTGCCTGCCTTGGCCTGCCAAAGTGCTGGAATTACAGGCGTGAGCCACTGCACCTGGCCAAGATTTTTTATTAGTAAATTTATTTCTTTTTCTTTTTCTTTCTTTCTTTTTTTTTTTTTTTGAGATGGAGTCGTGCTCTGTCACCCAGGCTGGAGTGTGATGGCACAATCTTGGGCTCACTGCAGCTCCTCCACCTCCCGGGTTCAAGCTAGACATGTTAACCAGGCTGGTCTCGAGCTCCTGACCTCAGCCCACCCGCCTCAGCCTTCCAAAGTGCTAGGATTACAGGAGTGAGCCACTGCACCCGGCAACAAATTGGTTTAATAGCAACTTTACCATTAAGGTAAGAGTGGGAATGGTGCCAATATTGAGAAATATATAAGTCTAAGAATTTGGTTTTAGAGACATTGGATACTCAGAAATGTGGAAGAATGAGGGCAGCTTAAGAGATGAGAAATTACCTAATGGGTACAACATGTACTATTTGGATGATGGGTACACTAAAAGCGCAGGCTTCACCTCTCAAAATATCCATGTAACAAAACTGCATGGGTACCCCCAAAATCTGTTTTTATAAAGTTGGTTTTGGGATGAGAAATGGTGATAACAGTACCTCTGAAAGTAAGAGATGATAGAGGATGTTAAGTTTCTCAATATAATATTGGTTTGCTCTTTTAAAATAATAATGCCTTGATATTTTCCAAATACATTTAAGCACCATAGAAGAAACCTAAGCTTAGGGAAACATTCTTTGCAGTTTTCTCATTTGAGTCTAGTGAGTGGTATTTTTTAATCTCTGTTACAGCATCTTTAGATCAGTGCAATAGTTTTATTAATCTGTATTTGGATTTCCAAATTTCATAATTCTTTTTTTAAATTCATGAACCACCGCACCTGGCCTCATAATTCTTTAGATAATCTGCCTTGCTGGTTGAACACAGTGGCTCATGCCTGTAATCCCAGCACTTTAAGAGGCTGACATGGGAATCACCTGAGGTTAGGAGTTTGAGACCAGCCTGACCAAAATGGTGAAACCCTTGTCTCTACTGAAAATTTGAAAATTAGCCAGGCATGGTATTGTGTGCTTCTAATCCCAGCCACTTGGTCAACTGAGGCAGAAGAGTCACTTGAACCTGGAAGATGGAGGTTGCAGTTAACCAAGATTGACCACTGCATTGGGAGCGAGACTCCCTCTCAAAGGAGAAAAAAAAAATCTGCATTGCTAATTTGCTGCGTGGGTAGCTGGTATTTAATTTGAGGGATAAACTCCCAAAAAATCAAATTGTGTGGCTCATTTAATAGCAAACATAGAAATTTGGGTTTTAAACATTGAATGATTTCTACCTTGTTGAAAATAACTGTGATTCCATTTATAGTATTATTATAATTAATATTAAGAATTAGTAGAGGCCGGGCGCGATGGCTCATGCCTTTAATCTCAGCACCTTGGGAGGCTGAGGCGGGCGAATCACGAGGTCCGGAGATCGAGACTATTCTGGCCAACATGGTGAAACCCCATCTCTACTAAAAAATACAAAATTAGCTGTGCGTGGTCGCGCGCCTGTAGTCCCAGCTACCCGGTAGGCTGAGGCAGGAGAATTGCTTGAACTTGGGAGGCAGAGGTTACAGTGAGCCGAGATCGTGCTACTGCCCTCCAGCCTGGAGCATGGTGACAGAGTGAGGCTCTGTCTCAAAAAAAAAAAAAAAATTAGTAGAGTAGGCTGTTCCAAGTGCAGTGGTGTTTACAACTAATTGATCACAATCAGTTGCAGATTGCTTTGTTTCTTATCCATTCCCACTGCTTCACTGAACTAGCCAAAAAAAAAAAAGAATTGGCAGTTACAAAAACTTGGGAAATATGTAGTAGTTCTTCACAGAAACAGACTGGTGGCCGGGTGTCCTGCCTCACACCTGTCATCCCAGGTGACTTTGGGAGGTTGAGGCCGGTGGATTGCCTGAGCCCAGGAGTTCAAGGCCAGCCGAGCAACGTGGTGAGATCTGTCTCTACAAAGAGAAAATGAAACAGTGGCTTAAGTCTTAGAAAAAATAGATTTTTAAGTCTACTTGTAATCATACCTGATATATGTAATAAGACAAAACAAAAAAACCACAGTTTTGTTATTCAAAAGAATACTTTCCTTCATATGACTTAAGACTTTTTTCGTTTTTTTTTTTTTTTGAGATGGAGTCTCACTCTGTCACCCAGGCTGGAGTGCAGTGGCACCGTGGTCCATCTTGGCTCACTACAACCTCCACCTCCTGAGTTCAAGCTATTCTCTTGCCTCAGCATCTGGAGTAGTTGGGATCACAGGCATATGCCACCATGCCCGGCTAACTTTTGTACTTTTAGTGGAGACGGGGTTCGCTATGTTGGCCAGGTTGGTCTTGAACTCTTTTTTTTTTTTGAGATGAAGTTTCCTTCTTGTTGCCCAGGCTGGAGTGCAGTGGCACAGTCTCTGCTCACTGCAACCTCTGCCTCCCAGGTTCAAGCGATTCTCCTGCCTCAGCCTCCCCAGTAGCTGGGATTACAGGCATGCGCCACCACGCCTGGCTAATTTTGTATTTTTAGTAGAGACGAGGTTTTTCCATGTTGGTCAGGCTAGTCTGGAACTCCCGACCTCAGGTGATCCGCCCGCCTCTGCCTCCCATAATGCTGGGATTACAGGTGTGAGCCACTGTGTTCGGCCAGTATACTTGCCGAATTAAAGGGTATCTATTTACATTTTACTACTCAAATTGCCCTTCAAACGTTGTATTTCATAATGTAATGAATATAGATATTCTCAAAGTATACAA
The DNA here is from genome assembly GCA_004027715.1 of Plecturocebus donacophilus. Taxonomy (NCBI): domain Eukaryota; kingdom Metazoa; phylum Chordata; class Mammalia; order Primates; family Pitheciidae; genus Plecturocebus; species Plecturocebus donacophilus. Next base: position 1,906 of record PVKP010045583.1, on the reverse strand, counting down.
TTTTGTAAATCTGATAAATCAGCCTTTATGATGGTGGTTTTGTGAATAAAATTTAGCTTACTTTGATGTCATTGGCCATTTAAAAAATTTTTTTTTTTTGAGATGGAATCTCGCTCTGTAGCCCAGGTTGGAGTGCAGTGGCGTGATCTTGGCTCACTGCAACCTCTGCTTCCCGGGTCCTGGTTCAAGCGATTCTCCTACCTCAGCCTCCCAAGTAGCTGGGATTACAGGCATGAGCCACCATGCCCAGCTAATTTTTGTATTTTTTGGTAGAGATGGGGTTTCACCATGTTGGCCAGTCTGGTTTTGAACTACTGACCTCGTGATCCGCCCACCTCGGCCTCCCAAAGTGCTGGGATTACAGGCATGAGCCACCACGCCTGGCCTTTTTTAATTTTATATTTTTTTGAGACAGAGTGTTGCTCTGTCACTCAGGCTGGTGTGCAATGGCAATCTCAAGCTCACTGCAGTCTGCCTCCCTGGTTCAAGTGATTCTTGTACCTTAGCCTCCTCAGTGGCTGAGATTACAGGTATGCGCCATCACGCCCAACTAATCTTTGTATTTTTAGTAGATATGGGATTTTGCAAGTTGACCAGGCTGGTCTGGAACTCCAGGCCTCAAGCAACCTGTTGGCCTCCCAGAGTGCTGGGATTACAGGCAGGAGCCCCCCATGCCTGACCTTACTGGCCATTTGTAATACTTAATGCAAGTTTTCTATACTTGTCCTTTGCCCATTTTCTTGTGGTGGTTGCCTTTTCTTTGGACTAGGATAAAGGCTCTTGTACATAAGAAGTCCTTTGTCGTAGTGTTGCATGTTGGAAATATCTCTTCTCTTTTCTTTTTTTTTTGAGACAGAGTTTCCCTTGTTACCCAGGCTGGAGTGCAATGGCGTGATCTCGGCTCACCGCAACCTCTACCTCCTGGGGTTCAAGCAATTCTCCTGCCTCAGCCTCCTGAGTAGCTGGGACTACAGGCGCGCACCACCATGCCCAGCTAATTTTTGTATTTTTAGTAGAGATGGGATTTCACCATGTTGACCAGGATGGTCTCGATCTCTTGACCTCATGATCCACCCTCCTCGGCCTCCCAAAGTGCTGGGATTACAGGCATGAGCCACTGTGCCCGGCCTGGAAATACCTTTTTTCTATATGCCTTTTATTTTTATTGTTTTGAGATAGGATCTCACTCTGTTGTCCAGTCTGTAGTACGATGGCATGATTATGGCTTACTGCAGCCTTGACCTCCCCCCGCTCAAATGATCCTGTTGCCTCAGCCTCCCGAGTAGCTGTGACTATAGGCTGTGTACAACGCCCAGCTAATTTTTGTTTTTGTTTTTTGAGATGGAATTTCAAAGGCTGGAGTGCAGTGGCGCTATCTCAGCTCACTGCAACCCCTGCCTCCTGGATTCCAGCAATTCTCCTGCCTGAGCCTCTCCAGTAGCTTACAGGCATGTACCACCAGGCCCAGCTAATCTTTTTTTTTTTTTTTTTTTTTAAGAAAGAAAAAGAAAAGGAAAAAGAAAGAGCAAAAGAAAGAAAAAAAAAAAAATGAAAGAGGAAGAGAAAGAGGGAGAGAGAACAGGATTCTTGTTTTATTGCCCAGACTAGAATGCAGTCTAAAAATGGGTATTAAAAACCTCTTTTCTGCCAATAATTGTACTTAACAATGGAGACAGGAAAGAATAGGGGATGAAAATAACAAACAAACAGCCAACCAATATTTTATTTAAACCTGTGAAATGCTATGCAATTGCTGAGGAGTGATTTACTTCCAATTATGTGGTCACTTTTAAAATAGGTATAATGTGATACTGAGAAAAATGTATGTTTTGTGGATTTGGGGAGGAGAGTTCTGTAAATATTTGTTAAGTTTACTTGTTCCAGGTCTGAGTTCAAGTCCTGGATA
>PVKP010045582.1:0-16053 GCA_004027715.1 Plecturocebus donacophilus | reverse complement strand
ATTGGGTTAGAACATGTTCTTTTAGCTCACAGAAGTTTCTTATTATCTACCTTCTGAAGCCTGATTCTGTGAGTTCATCACACTCATCCTCCGTCAAGCCTTGTTCTCTTGCTGATGAGGAGCTGTGATCCCCGGTAGGAGGAGAGGCATTCTGATTTCGGGTGTTCTCAGCCTTTTTGCACTGGTTTCTTCCCATTTTGGTGGATTTATCCACCTGTCGTCTTTGTAATTGCCAACTTTCAGATTGGGTCTCTGAGTGGATGTCCGGCTTGTTAGTTATTAAGTTTTTTCTGTTTCTTAGTTTTCCTTCAGGGGGCGCCCCTTCCCCACAGAGCTGGGCCTTCCCGGGTTCAGCTGTGCTCGCTCTCTCCTCTGCGCCTCCAACTGCTGTTCTCCCTGTGGGGATGGGACCAGTGGAGCCTTTGGGCACCCAGTCCCGTACACTCCGCACCGAGAAGCGCCGCGCTGGCCAAAAGAGTTGCGCTGGCAACCCGGGTGGCTCCTTTGCCGGGAAGCTCCTAGTCTGTGGGCATCAAAAATTCGTCTGCAATTGCGGCATCCATTCACTCTCTGCGCTTTCACTGGGAGCTACAATCCTGAGCCGCTGCTACGTGGCCATCTTGGATCTCTCTCTGCCAGGTGATGAAGTTTTTTCTGTTTCTTAGTTTTCCTTTGGCGGATGCCCTTTCCCCACAGAGCCGGACCTTCCTGGGTTCGCTGTGCTTGCTGTGAAATTCTCAGTCCTCAGTGCTTCCAATTGCTGTTTTCCTTGTGCGGTTGGGACCAGCCGAGCTCGTCCGTCCCGTATACTCCGCACCGGGAAGCGCCGCGCTGGGGCGCCGGCAAAAGAGCCGCGCCAGCCAAAAGAGTCGCGCTGGCGACCCGTGTGTCTCCTCTGCCGGGAATCTCCCGGTCTGTGGGCAACAAAAATTCGTTGGAAAGTGCGGCGTCCACTCGTTCTCTGCGCTTTCACTGGGAGCTACGTTCCTGAGCTGTTGCTAATCGGCCATCTTGGATCTCTCTCTCTTTTTTTTTTTTTTGAGACAGAGTCTTGCTCTGTCCCCCAGGCTGGAGTGCAGTGGCTGGCACGATCTCCTCTCACTGCAACCTCCACCTCCCAGGTCCAAGAGATTCTCCTGCCTCAGCCTCCTGAGTAGCTGGGACTACAGGTGCTGTGTCATCACGCACAGCTGATTTTTGTATTTTTAGTAGAGATGGGGTTTCACCATGCTGGCCAGAATGGTCTTGATTGTTTGACCATGTGATCTGCCCGCCTCAGCCTCCCAAAGTGCTGGGATCACAGGGATAACCCAAGTCTTTCTTTAATCACACAGTGCCCCTTAGAGCTGCTGAGGTTATGACTTTCTTCATCCTATGATCCAAGCCAAAGGATATCCACTGGTCACCTGGACAGGTATGATGTAGGTGTGTCTGTTGTCTTCTCAGCAAGTAATTTAAAAGCCACCTATAGCTAGGTGGAGAGACTCTGTAGCTGGTTATTCTCATCAGCTGTGCACTGATTAGCATCATTTTTACTGCCACGGGGTGATAATTATCCGGCTTCATCCTCAAAGTCAGGGTGGAGGGCACACCACTGAAAGCCCTGTGAGCTCAAGACAAATGTGGATAATCATTTTAGTTCTTACCAAATTGATATCATAACTTCAAATCACAGAATCAACACAACTCCTAATGATGGCCAAGCAGTCTTTTCAGAGGCTATCCATGAACGTTCAAGAGCCACAGGGGGCCGCTGGGCTGATGTATCAGCCTGCCAGTCCTTAGGCCTGCTCCTTTCTGCATAGGTGGGCATGGAATGGCCTTCACTGTATAGCAGGCAACAATTTGGCTGGTGATTGGTAGGTTCACTTTTTGGCTCAGAAAATACAGCCACTAAACTCATAGGATAACACTTATCCTGGGTTTTCTCAGGAAATTCAGGAAATATTTGGAAAACGTAAGCAAGGCACAAGCCCCACCCTTTAGTCCCTATGCCTGACTGTGTGCCTATTGCCCTGTGTTGGTTAGGCCCCAGCTGCGTGGCTGCGGCCAGGTCTCAGTGCCTCTCTTTCATGCAATGTGGCAGCAAGGTAGCTGCCCAGGACAGTGGGGATGTGGACACCTGGATGCTAGTAGAGCAGCAGAATGCCCTGGAGAAGGACAGCCTGAAGACAACACTTGAGGTACCACAGCCGAAGCCATCAGTCTCCTCAAAGGGCCACTAGGAAATCAAGCTTTAATACGCATGCCTATAGTCCCAGCAACTTGGGAGGCTGAGGCCGGAGGATAGCTTGAGCCCAGGAATTCAAAGCTGCAATGACCTATGATTTTGCTTGTGAATGACTACTGCCCACCAGCCTGAGCAAAACAACGAGGTCCCATCTCTAAAAAAAAATTAAATTACAAATATATATAAGACTGGACTTTAAATGCCCTGGAAGTCAAATGGCTTCTTTTTAGAGGAAGAGGGATGCCTGTGGAGCTTAGCTGAAGCACAGGTTAGGTGACACTGTCAGGAAGAATGTGAAAGGGATTCTTTTCCTGTGCAAGAAATCAGACCACATGATTCTAAGGTCTCTTCCAACTGTGAGTTGCCAGGTTCTGTGGTCTGATATATGGCAATTGACAGGGCTGATACAGGGAGAGTATCCAGTATTTACGTATTTGGTGTTCTTACTTACCTCCTGACCATTAGTTGTTAAAATCCTCCCAGCCATAACTTTGAAAGGAATAGAAATGACAGTTTTTGTTGAATGTAAATAGACACAGAATACCATGGCTTTGGAGGCAGATCTTAAAGCATTAGGTGTATTTGGCATCAGAAATACATAGCTGTCTTGTTCATGCATGCTAAAATGGAACAGTAGGCAAGAGATGTTAAACGAAGATGAAGCAAGGGTAACAGTGTAAAGCACATACCTCTGGCTGGGTGCAGTGGCTCATGCTGGTAATCTCAGCATTTTGGGAGGCAGAGGTGGGTGGATCACTTGAGGTCAGGAGTTTGAGACCATCTTGGCCAACATAGTGAAACCCTCTCTACTAAAAATACAAAAAATTAGCTGGGCATGGTGGCACGTGCCTATAGTACCGGCTACTCAGGAGGCTGAGGCACAAGAATCACTTGAACTCAGGAGGCAGAGGTTGCAGTGAGCCAAGATCATGCCACTGCACTCCATCCTGGGTAACAGAGCGAGACTCTGTCTAAAAAAAAAAAAAAAAATAGAGAGAGCAAGAGCATACCTTCCTCAATTTTAAAAGATGACATATATGTATATAAATATGTATACTTGTATATTCATGGAATAACTCCAGGGGGATGTAAAAAATCTGATACCAGTGCTTTGGTCACTGAGTGGCTGAAGGTAAGAAAAAGAATTACTTTCCACTGGTTACTTTTTTTTGTACTTTTCTACTTCTGTACCTTGTGTTTGTATAAATAATAATAATGAACCTTAGCGGCCTTACCAAGAAACCACAGTTACTGGCAGGCATGGGGGAAGGGTAGGGAGGCTCTGGAAAGGGAGGCCTTTGGGGGGCCCAGGAAGAAGAAAGTCTGTATTTAAATACAATTAAATCCTGCCCACATTTAGAAATCATTTGCAGTGAATTCCATGTGGGACTAGATCAGTTTGAACTTGAGCTACCCTCAAGTGGATCATAAAAGTGAAAGGGGTTCATGACTGTTCATGTTAATAAGTTATTTCTTTGGGCTGTGGACATTTTCCTCAAATGCTCTAGTCTTCCTGGATGAACAGCTGGGTGCCTATATCCTGTCCTCATTCTGCCATTAGCTAAGAATGTGACCTTGGGTAACAGACTCTGTTCTCTGGGCATCTTGGAGAAGTAATGAGCTCACAAATGTACTGTCTAATTCATTCTGTCTGAACCAGGGTGTGGGTGTAGAAACACCACTGCAGAGCAATGAAAACCAAAGGGTGGTCTTGAGGAATCAGAGAGTGTATCAAGGAAACCACAGTAGAGTGGGGCTAAGCCTCGAGAGAATTACCATATCCTGTTTTCTGTCAGAGTCTGGCCAGACTCTTCGCCAGGTTCCAGTGAATCACCAAATCACTCTGGGCACAGCTCAATGCACAGATGGTGCTGGGAGCCGGGAGAGCTGCGTTAGGCGGTAAATCTCTCCTGTGCTAATCCCAGGAAGCATATGCTTAATTAGGCAAGGGTGTGCTGGACTTCCAGAGTACAGATAATTGAAAATCAGTGCAGGAGATGGCTTGTTTTCATCTTTAAAAAAGATGCAATATACTCATATGGGTAAGTGACAACATTAAGGAGGCCCAACTTTGTTAATCTTTGAATTTTTACTGTACAGTTCACAGAAAATAATTTTAACTGAAACACTAACCTAGAGTCTCTTCTGATCTTGTTTCATATATAAACATATTTTTATTATTTATTTATATATTTATTTAGAGACAGGGTCTTGCTCTGTCACCCAGGCTGGAGTGTAGTGGTGATCAAAGCTCACAGCAGCCTTAACCTCCTGGACTCAAGTCAGCCTCCGAGTAGCTGGAACTACAGGTGAGCACCATCATTCCTGGCTTATTTATTTTTTATTATTTTTATTATTTTTTCGTAGAGGCAAGGTCTTGCTGTGTTGCCTAGGCTGTCTCAAACGCCTAAGCTCGAGCAATTCTCCCACCTTGGCCTTCCAAAATGCTGAGATTACAGCTATAAGCCACCTCACCTGGCTACAAACATATTTTTTACTTCAGAGGTGATACATGTTTTTATAAAAAGGTAATTTTGTTTTAGATTCCTTTTATAGACATTTGGAAAACAAATATATATAGAAAAAATAGAACTCACGAAAGTGAAACAAAGAAAGAATAAAGTACTGTGTTAGCAAAGTTGCAAATTACTGAAGTCACAGTTGTCTGTATTTTTAAAATGTGGTTTCATTTTGGATTAATATTGAACTGCTAGTCAATATTCAATGTTAATATATCATCAATGTATTTCTGATATTCCCCATGAGCAGCTCCTCACTGGATAGTAAGGAGCCCTACGGCTTCCCAGTGAATAATATTCCCCTCTCCTCTGGTTAAAACAGGCTACTTTCAATTTATAAATTCTTACTTCTCAGAGACCAATCCCCCATAAGGTGTCAGCTGCCCAGGGACTGTATCTGAACCTATAACTGCTGAATAGTACCTACCCTAAACTGGCCTCTTGGGATTCTGTGCTAGCACATGTTGCCGGGGTCTTTGAGTCCCACTTGTTTTTGCTGGTCCCCTGACCCTCTCTGCACTAGCAGGGAATTTGGCTCCATGTGGATCCTTTGCTATCTGTGAGCAGACCATGGAGAGCCAGGAGCACATGGTCTATCTAACTGCCTGTCTCCTGCCAAACCTGTCTCAGCTTCCTCTGTGCTCAAAGTAGCCACAGGTAGGGTTTCTCCTGCATTGTGTCCAGGGAAATGAGCTGTTAGCCCCAATGTCCTTGACTTCCCAAAATTTATCTAGATGTGTAAGTGCCTGCCTGGCATATGTGGAGAGGAAAATAAAAGGGATCCAGCACCTGACCTTCTTACACTACATCACTCTATCTCCTTTGTTCTTTCACCTGAGCAGGAAAGGTCTGTCTTTAGATGTTCTGCTGTTTCTGTATATCTATAAATATACACAGAGACAAATAGATTATATATTATATATATTTGTCTCTGTATAATATCTGCTATATATATAAGTATATACAGAGGATACATACAGTAGATACAGTATATATAGGATATACAGTATATATACATATAGCAGAGGATAAATATGTATTATGTTTATATAAATATATTTATATAAGTATATTTACATCTGTACTTATATGTATAAATATATATGTATACATAAATATATAAATTTATGTATTTATATCAAATATATTAACATGTATTTATGTAAATATACTTATATAAATATATGATATATTTATGTAAATATGTTTATATAAATATATGATACATTTGTGTAAATATGTTTATATAAATAATCACTAGTTATATATTAATGTTATATATCTATTTTTGTCTGTGTAATATCCTCCTTGTCCCTTCTCCATCCTAGACTATAAGGTTAGCAGACATCATAGTTTAACTGTTATAGGCAGAGTGAAACTTTCTTCCACAGTGAAAGAGACTGCAGAAATTTAGAAATCCTGTTTCTTCTGATAAAGTCTGTCTCTCCATGCTGTAAAACCCAATTTTGGATATCAGAAGCAAATTACTAACTCTTGCTTTTTGTTACAGTAAGACTTCTATTTGCCTCACCTGACATCTTCCCACCCCTAATTTGTCTTCTTCCCCTTTACCCAGCACAGATGGATTTTGTAGGCTGATTAGGGTAAGGTCAAATGCACAGAACCATTAAGAGGGGAAAAAAGCACATTAATTGTACTTAGAAATATTACTCCAGCTACGACATTTTTAAATTGCAACGTTTTGGTAGTGACTAGTAAGATTAAACATTTTTTAAACATCTCATGTTATATAAATATAAAATATTTTATTACTTTATAACAGCTCTGTATATAGTAAGGCTATTAACTCTTTGCCTTGGTGCACAGCTTTTTCTATACAACGTTTTTGGTCTTATAAAATTTTCATTTCTTTCATAATTTGATGCTTAGAAAACTTGTCCCCAGACTCTATTTTCTGTCACATTTTTCAGTCACTAAAATTTTTATGATTTTATTTATTCTCTCTAATATGTTGGGAATCTATTCTAGGATATACTGTAAGAAGAATATCTAACTTGATTATTTCTAAACTGCCAATTTTCCCGGAATCGTTTGATGAATATTCTAGAAACATAAGTATTTATATCACTGTATCTCATGCAGATGCACTTGTTTGTGCTTTTCATCACTTAACCATCTTTGAATGGCAAGCATATGTACAACCTCTTCTTTCCAAATGAGTGCTTCCCCTCCTGTGTAATCTCTTTAGAAGGTTACTGATTTGTTCTAAGGATGTTTCCATTGCTGGAAGTTCTTTTCTGGTTTCCTTTGAAAATTATTTTTGTCAACAACTTTTGAGCCATATAGAAAACCAGTCTTATAGCTTACTAATACTTTTTTATTGGACCCCAAATTACTGCAGCTTGATTGTCTGATTTGCCAGGTAATGTGGCTCCGGATGACTTCTTCCTATTTTCAAAGAGCAAACACACTTTTAAAGCATGTTGGAGAAAAAGATGGCCTCAGTTCTGCTATGTTTGTTTTAAAATTAGTCTTATGACTTTATAGTTGCTTGTGATCAGGTGTGTGTGTGTGCACATACACAAATAAGGTTTAATCTTCCTGTTCTGCATATTTGGCTGTAACTACGAATTAAGAGTCATAAGCACTTGGGAAGAAGATAACTTTCTAAAGATACTGGCCTCTAAGCAAGCTTGGAGGGCAAGAGGAACTCCTCCCTTCTCCCTCCAAGAAAAGACTCATTGGTTTCACCTCCTATAGTGGGATTCATCAATGGGGACAGTGAGTGATTCTTGTATGTCAGTGGTAGAGCCCATGGTTCCATTTAATTTTTTTCCATTGCCCTATATATTTCTAACAACAACATTGACTAAAGGAAAGAAATGCCAAAATTGATATCCAAAATTGATATCCCTCTGGATTTTATAGATTTCCTAATTTTCTAATTGCTACACTCCTGCCAACAAAACAGTGAAAGAATGCCCCATGAGGAGAGGTCTCAGAACACACCACAGGACAGGACTACAAATTTCAGTGATTACAAACAAAGAAAGCAGCCAACGTGTAATTTTCTTTTTAGACATGGACATAGAATGAGAAACGACTTACTGGGTTGGAATAGACAGACACAGAGCTGTTTCCCTTTGTGTAAAAATCATACTTGATCAAGTAGCGATTACAGCTAATGTGCCCTCCTCCATTTGCCTTTAAAATTGAGGGATGTGGAAATTAGTGAAATTAAATTCACAGCTGCATTATTTGCAAATAACAAAAATTCTATTTGATCTTTCATAAGCCAAAAGAGGAATGTTTTGGCTTGTGGAAAAAAAAGAAAGAGTTGAACATCCAAACAATGGGAGAGGAAGGGATACACTTGAGTCTTCAGGAACAATTGGAATTATGACCCCAAATATAACTGGAACTATCTCCCTCTGTTCTGCATTTTGGCTTCTTCCCATACATTGACTTCATCCTGTCTCACTGTAGACCAGCCTTTTCCATGTATCAGGGTGGATGTTTGCCCTAAGCTCCTGAATTTTATTGTCTTTACTGGAGAGATACTGCCTATCATATTGTTAGTAGTCTAAAATTCAAAATTCCTTCTGTTGGAATTACTCTAAACAGCTAGGAGAGCCATATGCCCCCATAAACATTGTAGATTTCAACAGTTTCCTAACACAGGGTATAAAGTGTCTTGAGGAAGGGCCACTTTTTTCTAATTTACACAAAAGTGCCATATGCGCTTATGATGGCCCTGGATAGAGTTCTGATGGTCACAGTTTATGTCAGATGCCCATGCCTGGACCAATCACTCATGGCCATACAGTTGAGGTCCTCTAAGAATATGGTAGTCCCTATGAGATTCTTGTAAGTAGAAGAAGAATGGTTTGTAGAGAAGGAGAACACAGTTCCCTAAAGAAAGGGATGTGCTGGCAGGCAAAATATTAATTGTCCACTATGCCATGGTAGCAGTTTGGTGAGTCTATTTTACATTTTCTTTCTCCATTGAAAGAATGTCTTGATTCTGTTGTTCTTCTTTGCTAAATGTAAACTCTGATAGGGCAATGACTGAGGTTCTATATTTTTCCAGTAATTTTTACACTAATTTATTTATTAGGTGGTGCTATGGTTTGAATGCTGGTGTCCCTCAAAAATTCTTGTTGAAACTTAATCTCCAATGCAATGGTATTAAGAGGTGGAGTCTTAAAGAGGTGATTAGACCACCTCCTTCTTTAAAAATGACATGAACTTGAATACACTTTTCCTATTGAACACTATGCTCCCAATCTTCTTCTTATTATTCAGAATATTAATTTACTCTCCCTTTTATAAGCATGGATCATCAGTTATTTTGATTTTTATTTCAGTCAATATTAATTAAATTTATGGAAACATATTTTCTTATTCTGTCCTCATTGTATTTTCTTCTATTCTATATCTTCATTTATCTTTCTTTCATTTTATTCTTTTTCTTCTTCCTTCTTATTTCTTTAGATTAAAAGTTTTAAGTGTTCTCTTTTAGTGAGGTTTGAGGGTGGTAAACTCTCTCAAGTTATGTGTATGTGCCTATATTTTGCCATCTGTTGAATGGCAGTTTAGCTGGGTATAAAATTCTAGCTTGCCAAATATATTTCTTTGCATGTTGAAGATATTATTCCATTGTCTTTTGGCCTTAATTTTTTCCAATTAGAAGCCTATTATTAGTCTATCATTCATTGTTAGATGATCTATTATTTTCTTTACTAATTATTAAAGATTTTTGTTTATTTTTATGTTCTTTATGCAATTTCACTATAAAGAATTTAAGTGGGGATTTAGTTGCATTCTTCCTACTTGGTACTTGGAACACACTTTCAAACCAAGGACCTATATCATTGCTTAATTCTGGTTAATTTTCAGCTACCATCTCTTCAATTATTACTTCTTCCTTATTCTTTCTTTTCTTTTCTTCTGAAACTCTTATTAGATGTGGTCTCTCAATTTATTCTCCATGCCTTTTAATTATTATTTAAAATGTTTTATATATTTTGTGCTGCATTCTGAGTGAATTTTGTAATACTGTAATTCAGTTTATTAATTTGTTCATCAACATTACCCATTTCTGGCCTACTAATTTTTTAATTTCAAAATCTATATTTCTATTTCAAAATTTATAATCAATTTTTTGTCCTATCTATATAGTTCTTATTTCTGCCTGTTTTCTTTCTTGTTTTCATTTTTGTTTTTCTCACTCTATTGTCCAGGCTGGAGTGCAATGGTGTGATCTCAGCTCACTGCAACCTCTGCCTCCTGGGTTCAAGCAATTTTCCTGCCTCAGCCTCCTGAGTAGCTGAGATTACAGGTGCGTGCCATCATGTCCAGCTAATTTTTGTATTTTTAGTGGAGACGGGGTTTCACCATGTTGGTCAGGCTGATCTTGAATTCCTGACCTCATGATCTGCCTAAGGCCTTGGCTTCCCAAAGTGCTGGGATTACAGGCATGAGCCACTGTGCCCAGCCACTTGCTTGTTTGTTTCTTTGTTTTTCCTATGGATTTTAGCATCCCAAGCATAGTTATGTTTTAATCTTTCTCAGAATAACCCCTAAAAATATCTAATAAAGCAAATTATATTTTAATAACTGATTTTTATTCTGGTCTTTCTTAGCTTTTTAGCTTTCTTCAAATGCCTTATCATAGTTTTAGTTTGTAGGATCATTTTGAGAGGGAGATTTGTTTCTCTCTTCCCTGTTTAGTAGGTTTATGATAGCTTATAGTTAGCTTCCCCCACCCTCATGCCAGTGTCTCAGTCCAGAAAAGTCTTCCATTTGTGATGGGGGATTCCTGCCCTGTAAGGCACTGAGGATGTTTCAGATCCAGTCACTAGGAGGCAGCTTGTTTCAGTTCCTAGTTGTGTTATGTTTCTGTCTTCTGCCTCCCTAGGGTTTCCTTCTGCTTTTATAAAAGCTATAAGTTCACATATGCAACAACAAGAGTTTTCTTTTTCAGGCAAATATCCCTGGCTTTAATACCCAATCTCATGTGGAGTCCACTTGGTTCTGTTATTCTACAGTACTGAGCTCCTAGACATGACTGCTGCCTCTAGACCTGAAGCCCAGAGCACAGTGGTTTTAGCCCTGTTTACTTCTTGATGTTTATACTTTGTTTCTGGATCATGAAGATTTTTATCTTGTTATGGAGTCCAGTTGTATTATTGTATTACTTTAGTTTCTTTTTTTAAATCATCATCTATTACTGCTATATTTTTTAGTAAAAGGAATGCTTCTGAATTTACCATCTCCAGTAAAAATTTAAACTGTATAATTTTACAGTAAAAAATCACACAAAAGGTGAAGGGATATTCCTCAGATTAAATGCTAGTGTGGATACTCATTCTTTTCTTTATGTTTTATTTTATTTCTTAAAGATAGGGTCTGCCTATGTTGCCCAGGCTGATCTCTAACTGCCAGGCTCAAGTGATGCTCTCATTTCAGTCTCCCAAGTAGCTGAGACTATAGGCACATGTGCCACCATGTCCAGCTTGTGTGTATCTATTTATTTATAATTTTCTTTATTCCATAAATAAGGATTTTTATATAGCATTTATAATAAATAGTAAAATATAAATACAATATTAAAATTGAGTTTAAGGAACATATAAATTAGAACATATTCCTAAGATGAGGAGGAAAACATAAAAATTCCATATTCACATTGCAGAGTATAAGGTCCCACATGTTGAGCTGCATATTTGCCTTTGAGCTTCCATATAGCCAAAGTGAATAAACATAATTGATTCCTGAGTTCTCTCTTTTCACAAAGAAAACTCTTCCCAGTTCTTTGAGAGAAGTCAGGTTCTTCTGGCAACAAATTCTAAAATAAATTTCTCCTGTGCATATCATAGAGAGGATACTGAGAGGTGAAGTAGGTGGTGCCTTCAAAAACTTAGCTGCAACATAAGTTAGCAAGGCTGACTTTTAGAGTTTCTTCAATGAAACCCAAAGGCACAATGCCCACTTCATTAGCACATGGCAGAATTGAGACAAACTCAGGTTTGAGCTGTCATCAGATGTTCTTTAAACCTCACAACACTCCCTCCTCTCAAGGGCTTTAAAGGATCTCCACGAATGAACATTGTATTAGACCACTTTGGCCAGCCTGAGGCAAGAGGTGAATTCTCTTATTAGCCATTTAGTTGTTTTTATTGTTGTCGGCAATGACTGGAACTCAACTCAAATTAATGTAGGCATAACGACATTAAACTTTTTAGTTTTGTTAACTCTAAAACCTAACTGAATAATTGTAGGCAAAGGGTCTACTGGCTGTAGAGACAACTTACTCCAGGGAAGTGAACACTGCCACAATCTCCCCATCTTGTCTCTGTTTCCATTTGTGTTGCACGACCAAAGAGAAAAGAGAGCACTTCTCCACTGGATCAAGTTACACATCCTTGGGAAAGTTTGGTTTGGACCACATGGCCATCTTTGAACCTCTACTAACATTTATTAGGCACATCCTGTGTACCTAGCTCTGTACGCATGCCCTTATGTGAATTATATCATTCAATCTTCATGATAACTCGATGGGAAAGGTAGAAAGCAACTGACTGAAACTAACCTCTGCAATAGGTGGTTTTACGTTTGCTTCTCAGTTTCTTGATTCCTCACCTGCAGTGATCTTACCCTCCACTTCACCAAGTCACACAATTCCATGGTAATACCCTAAACATTGTCTTCAGCAACAACTGCAGATTCCCAATTTCAAGTGTCCTGCTCTCTAATCACCACTGCCAGTATCCTAACGCCAACATTCGTTGACCTCATTGGGTTCTCAGATCCACTGATCCCATTATTTTTCACTGTCTATCAATCCTATCTTTTTTCCATCCCCACTACCACCATCATGTACTTAATTCTCTTCTCACCTGGCTTGAAACTATGGTTCATCAGTGTCCTAGTTTGTTTCTCTCAGAAGCTGACCCTGAGACAAAGATTTGAATGCAAGTCATTTATTTAGGAAGTGATCCCAGGAAGCATTGGGAGGGGAGTAGGAAAGTCACACAGGGAAGAGAAGGAAGTGAATACAGGGAATTTATTAAGCAGGTGTGTGGAACAGTCCTTAGAATTATTCCCCCCTCAAGGGCAAGGAAAGTGTAGTATCCCATCCATTGTTAGCTAAAGGTTACTCCCAGGGGCTTCCTAGCACTTCCGGACTATTCTAACACAGGTCAACAAGAAGCCTTCCCACGGAGAGCTGCAGGTACTTGCTGTGAGAAGCCAACAACACGTGCTGTTATAGGGAGTACAGAGTGAGGGTAAGGAATTGAGGACTATTATAGCCACTCTGTTGGAGATGCCCTTGCTCATATCTCCAGCCATTGTACTCCCCTAGTAAAATCCAAACCCTGGTGAAACCCAACCACTGCCTGATCTGAGCATCTGAATGCGGTTAGAGAAAAGCACACAAACATGATGACTGATCTCATCTTAAAGAGTCCATGAACATCAAGTGAGTCTTTAGTCAATTCCCTCCCTGACCCTCTGAGACATTAATTTCAAATGTTTTCATCTCTTGTCAAACCTATAAAACTCCCTTTCTCCTTGTATTTGGTTGTTCTTGCTCCTTATTTCACTGGGAAATAGATGCTGTCAGAAGAGAGCTTTCACGTTTCCAACATCTAAACACCGAACATCAGAACACTGATATCTACTCATATGCTCTCTGCCTTCACTTGAGTTACCATAGATCAGTGTTTCTCAACCTTTTCTTTTCATTATTCCCCCTTAAAGAGTCTTTTTAGATACCTTTTTCCTAATTGCCTGTGCCATGAGGTTACGTACTGCACACATATCTGTGCTTTGTATATAAAAAGAGCAGGAACAAACTTTTGTCCTCATCGAGGATGAAATGCAATAGGTGAACCGTCCAAGCTGCTGTCTTAGGCTAAACCTTCCCAGTGCACTGGGTCCCATCTCCTTTTACCAACTCTAGAGTGCCTTTCTCACTGTTATCTGTTCTCTTTCCTGTACTATCATTTCCCCCTTTCTACTGGATTATTCCCTTCAATCTATAAAAATATTCTATATTCTATCTGATTAAAATCTTCTCTTAAATACCTTTCTCCCTTCACTGGTCTTTCCTATTTCTCTATATCCATTCCCCCTTACCAAAAACTCAAAAGACCATGTTTAGGTGTGCTGGCCAGCAGCCAGCATCACCACCAGACAGATGAGTGAAGATGCCTCCAGACAGTGCCAGCCCCAGCCCCAGCCCCAGCCCCAGCCCCACCCCCAAGTCTCAAAAGGGCCTTTTGTCACTTTCCTTAGAACCAAAAAGCAGAGATGCAAGAAAGACCCCTGGAGGCCAGCTGTAAGAGAATTCAACCCCATTTTCACTCAGCTGAACTGGGCGGTTGCCCATGTGACCACAGTTGGTGTATATTTCCTGGTTTTCATGTCAATTGGAAATGTCCACTGTGGCTTGTTGATCTTGGGTTATTTTACCTCTATGGGGACTTCTGTTATTTATGAGAAAAAGACCTTCTTAATGGGGTTATTGGAAATTCAAATGAGATAAAGTGAGCTTTAAGAACCTTGTGGCTGGGTGCAGTGGCTCACATCTATAATCCCAGCACTTGTGAGGCCGGTGAATCACGAGGACAGGAGATCCAGACCATCCTGGCTCACACAGTGAAAACCTATCTCTACTAAAAATACAAAAAATTAACCAAGCATGGTGGTACACACCTGTAGTCCCAGCTACTCAGGAGGCGGAGGCAAGAGAATTGCTTGAACTCAGAAGGCGGAGGTTTCAGTGAGCTGAGATTGCGCCACTGCACTCCAGCCTGGGGGACAGAGTGAGACTCTGTCTCAAAATAAAAAGAAGCTTGCACAATGAGAGAAGACTATAAACACTCCCCCGACCTCCTCTATGCCATTTCCAGTAGAACTGGAAGTTCACTGAGAGAAGGAACCATGCCCACCATTTTTTTATATTCTTCGTAGCCCATAGGACACTACTTTGCTTGTAATGTTTAATAAATGCTTTTTAAAAAAATATACTTCTGGTTTTTTTCCCTGAATTGGACCAGAGGATAAAAGATTTCTAAAGCAAAAATAATTAAGAGCCTTCTTAGTTGAAGGCCCCTTGGTGTAGGGGTCTTTTAAAAAATTAAATTAATTATAATTGTGCCAAGGAGGGACACTAATGTTGATACACTTTGAATTCTTTGGTAGTACCTCTTCTTCTGAATGAGAAATTTATTAACTATGTATAATATATAAAATATTACTGATTTCTTTATGTACTTCTTATGTGATTTAACACTTAATGCCTTGAAGTGAGGAACCAAGCATTGTGAAACATTTTGTAGCCCCAGAGATTGGGGTAATCTCTTTTACATAGGAGGGTCTAAACGCATATTTGTTAAATAACAAAAAGAAAATAATTTTAAACACTACTATTATTACAAGTTGATGCCAAATTTGAAAAGTTTGATTAAAAGAGAAACACATTTACTTCTAACGCAAAGACTAAAAAGTAGTATTTCATGAATTCCTTTTGGTTTTTTACATTTTCCAATAAGTTTTTGGGTTTGTTTCGTGTTGAGAGGGTCAAACATTCTGTGAATATTTAATCTGCTGATTTGTTTGGATCCCTCCTTAGCTCGGCTTTCAAAGCCCTTAACAGCTCTTCTTTTTTTTTTTAATTTAATTTAATTTAATTTAATTATTATTCTTAAATTTTTAAATTTCTTTTTTTCCCTCTTCTGTATTTTTCATGAATAATTTTTGATTTTGAATTTTTTTTTTTTAGAATAAAAAGAATGAAAGAGAGAAAAAAAGAGGAAGAGATTTTAGAAAAAGAGAGAAAAGGAGAAAGAAAGAAACAGCAAAAGAAAGAAAAAAATGAAAGAGAAAGAGGAAGAGATTTTAGAAAAAGAGAGAAAAGGAGAAAGAAACAGCAAAAGAAAGAAAATGAAAGAGAAAGAAAGAGGAAGAGATTTTAGAAAAAGAGAGAAAAGGAGAAAGAAACAGCAAAAGAAAGAAAAAAAAAATGAAAGAGAGAAAGAAAGAGGAAGAGAAAGAGGGAGAGAGAATGGGATTCTTGTTTTATTGCCCAGGCTAGAATACAGTCTAAAAATGGGTATTAAAAACCTCTTTTATGACAATAATTGTGTTTAACAATGGAGACAGGAAGGAATAGGGGATGAAAATAACAAATAAGCAGCCAACCAATATTTTATTTAAACCTGTGAGATGCTATGCAATTGCTGGGGAGTGATTTACTTCCAGTTATGTGGTCACTTTTAAAATAGGTATAATGTGATACTGAGAAAAATGTATGTTTTGTGGATTTGTGGGAGG
>PVKP010045581.1:5160-16154 GCA_004027715.1 Plecturocebus donacophilus | reverse complement strand
ATAATTGGAAGTAAATCACTCCCCAGCAATTGCATAGCATTTCACAGGTTTAAATAAAATATTGGTTGTCTGCTTATTTGTTATTTTCATCCCCTATTCCTTCCTGTCTCCATTGTTAAGCACAATTATTGGCATAAAAGAGATTTTTAATACCCATTTTTAGACTGTATTCTAGCCTGGGCAATAAAACAAGAATCCCGTTCTCTCTCCCTCTTTCTCTTCCTCTTTCTTTCTCTCTTTCATTCTTTTTCTTTCTTTCTTTTGCTGTTTCTTTCTCTCTCCTTTTCTAAAATCTCTTCTTCTTTCTTTCTCTTTCATTCTTTTTTTTCTTCCTTTTGCTGTTTCTTTCTTTCTCCTTTTCTCTCTTTTTCTAAAATCTCTTCCTCTTTCTTTCTCTCTTTTATTCTTTTTATTCTAAAAAAAAAAAAAAATTGCCAAGCCTTACCTTGGAAGGCTTATATGCAATTTAAACACCCCCCCCATAGTATAAGAAAGTGCCCATTTCACTGCACCTTTGCCAGCACATGGTATTATAATTTAATAGGTTTTTTTTATTATTTTAAATAGATAAAAGACCTCATGTTGTTTTATTTATTTGTCACATTTGAACATCTTTCCTTACCTTAGTTTATTAGCTCTATTTCTTTTCTGTCTGTAAATGGTTGTCTTTGTTGTTTTGTTCTTTGAGACGGGGTCTTGCTCTGTCACCCAGGCTTGACTGTAGTGCCATAAATCATGGCCCACTGCAGCTCTGACCTCCCAGTCTCAAACTACCCTCCCTTTTCAGCTTTCTGAGTAGCTTGGACCACAAGTGTGTGCCACCACACCCAGCTAATTTTTTTCTTTATTTTGGATAGAGACAGGGTCTTGCTGTGTTGCCCAGGCCAGTCTCTAGCTCCTGGCCTCAAACAATCCTCCTGTATTGGCTTCTTAAGTTGCTGGAATTTCAGGTATGAGCCACTGTGCCTGGCCTTGGCTAGTCCTATATTCTCTAGAGTTCTCTTTACTTTATGCTAGCCAATCATTATGCTGTTCCTGTTATAATGAATAATTCCCGTATTAAATTTTACCACTTTAAACTTTTGAGTGGTTTATGTCTCCTGATTGGACTCTAATACAGAGTTGATGCTAGGAAGGGTCCCAAGAGATAAATCCACACAGATGGGATTTTGGCACAGGTTTGCTTATCTGAGGGGCAGTGCTGAGCTTTTTGCCAATGGGAAATGGGATGCTGGTGATTTCCAGAAAGTGACCTTATAATGACTCAGGCTACCACTTACTGTTGATTGTGATGAAATGCCAGCTAAGGCACATACTTTGGGAGCTAAGTTGTTGCTACACTTGACCACTATAATGACTGGTGTGGAAAGTGTCCTTTTGGTTGTACTTGAGCAGGGGTCCCCAACCCCTGAGCCATGGAGCTGTAAGGAGCCACACAACAGGAGGTAAGTGATGTCTAGTGAGGGAGCTTCATCTGTATTTACAGCCACTCCCTGTTGCTCACATTCCTGCCTGACCTCCGCCTTCTCTCAGATCAGCAGCAGCATTAGATTCTCTTAGGAACATGAACCCTATTGCAAACCATGCATGCGAGGTATCTAGGTTCTGTGGTCCCTGTGAGAATCTAATGCCCAATGATCTGTAACTTTCTCCCATCACACTCAGATGGGACCAACTAGTCGCAGGAAAACAAGCTTAACATGCCTACTAATTCTACATTATGGTGAGTTCTATAATTATTTCATTATATATTACAATGTAATAATGGAAATAAAGTGCCAAATAAATGTAATGTGCTTGAATCTTTTGGCTCTGCTCCTACCTCCTGGCAGCCACTCCAGGCCCAGAACTTTTTCCATGTCGGCCTCTACAGGCCAAGCTCATGACTCACAGTGGCCTATTTAAAAGCATATTACCTCATGGTAGTCTCCTCCAGGCTACTGCTTCACAGCAGCCTCCACAGGCCCAGGTTCATCATTACATTGGCCTCTTTAGGCCCAGCTCCTGACTCCCTGCCTTCTCTCCAGGCACAGAACTTTCTCAAGTCAACCTCACCAGGCCCAGCTCCTGCCTCTCATCAGTCTCCCAAGGGCCAGCTTTTGCTTTATGGCCACCTTCCAAGACCCAGCTCCTGTTTTATAGTGGCCTCCTGAGGCCCAACTTCTGCCTCCTGGCAGCCTGTATGGGCCCAGCTCCTCCTGTACAGTGGCCTGTTTAGTACCAGCTCCTGCCTCTGGGTGACTGATCTGGGCCGAAAGTGTCCACAAGCCAGCTTCTCAAGGCCCAGCTCTTCCTCCCAGCTGTGCCTAGAGGCCCAGCACCTGCCTCACATCTCTTTTGGCCCAGCTTCTACCTAACTCCTGGTGGCCTTTGTAGGCCCAAAACTGCCTCAAGTCAAACACTCCAGGCCCACCTTCAGCCTCCCAGTGACCTGGACAGGCCCAGCTCTTGCCTCCCAGTGACCTCTCCAGGCCCAGCTTTTGCCTCACGGAGGTCTTCCCTGAACAGGTTTCTACTTGCCTCCTGGTAGCCTCGACAGGCCCAGATCCTGCCTCACACTAACCTCATTAGGACGAGCTCACAGTGGCCTCTCCAGACCCAGTGCCTGTCCCCTGACAGGCTCTTCAGGCCAAAACTTCCTCAAGTCACCCTCTTCAGGCACAGTTCCTGTCTCACACTGGCCTCTTTAGGTACAGCTTATGCCTCTTGGTGGCCTCTTGAGGCCCAGTTCCTGCATCTCTGTGGCCTCTCCAGACTGACAGATTTCTCAAATCTGCCATTCCAGGTCCAACTCCTGCCTCCAGTTGGCCCGTACAGGCCCAAACTCTGCCTCACAGCAGACACCCCAGGCCAAGCGTGTGCCTCACCACGGTGCCCCCAGGCCAAGCTCCTGCCTTTCAGCAGCCTCTGCAGGCCCAGCTGCTGCCTCCCAGTGGCCTGTCTAGGCGAAGCTCATGCATCACAGTGGCCATTCTGGCCGAGCTTTTGCTTTTTGGCAGCGTCTCCAGGCCCAGAACTTCTTGAAGTGGGCCTTTCCATGTGCAGCTCTTCCTCCCAGTTGTGTCTCCAAGGCCCAACTCCACCTGACACCCTCCTTTGGATCAGCTCCTGCACAGCTCCTGGTGGCCTTTGTAGGCCAAAAACTTTCTCAACTAAGTTCTCCAGCAGAAACTTCTGAGGAAAAATGGCTTAAACAGGCATAGCTACTGGATGACAATAGTCTCTCTAGGACCAACTCTTACCTCATGAAGGTTTTCCCTGGCAAAACTCCTGCCAGCCTCCCAGCAGCCTTGATAGGCCCAGCTCCTCCCTAACACTGACTTTATTAGGCCAAGCTCCTACTCACAAGGTGGCCTTTCCAGGCTCAAAACTTCCTCATGTGGGCCCTTTCTGGGCCAGCTTCTGCTTCCCCATGGCCCCCTTGGACCCTGTCGACCTCTCCAGGAGGCCGAGCCTCTGATCACTCCTGGTGGCATCCTCGGGCTTGGCTCCTACTCCTGGCTGCATCTACAGGCCCATGTCCTGCCTCCCGGCAGCCTCGTTTGGCTCGGCTCCTGGCCAGCTCCAGGCAGCCTTTCCTGTCGGCCCGAAGCTTCCTCAAGTGGGGCTTTCCGGGCCTCCCTTCTGCCTCCCGGTGGCCTGGACAGGCCCAGCTACCACCTGACAATATCCTCTCCAGGCCCAGCTCTGGCATCCCCGCAGCCTCCCCAGGACCAGCTGCTGCCTGCCGATGGCTTCCCCAGGCCAAGATCCTGCCTGCCTGCCTGCCTGCCTCCGGGCTGCATCCATAGGCTCAGCGCCTCCATCACACTGGCCCGTTGAGGCCCAGCTTGTGCCTCTGGCAAACTTCTCTGGACCCAGGTTTCGCCTGGCACTGGCCTCGAGTCTGGTCCCAGGTCTTCCCTCATACCAGCCTTTCTTGACCCAGCTCATGACTCTCACAGACTGTCCCGGGACAGTTCCTGCCTCCTGGTGGCCTGTCGAAGCCAGAAGCTTCCTCTCCAGGCCTGGCTCCTGCCTGTGCTAGCCACCTCCGGGACCAGCCTCCGCCTCCAAGCTTCCGCCCAGCTCGTGGCCTCCCTGTGGCCTTCGTTCAGGCCCAGCTCCTGCCTCTGTGGCAGCCTGTTTCCACAGGCCCCGCCCCTAGCCTCCCCGCGGCCCCCTCGGGCCAAGCCGGTGGCTCCTGGGGCCCAGCGTTGGCCTTCTGGCATCCTCTCCATGTCCAGAACGTCTTCAGGTCAGCCTCTTGGGGACCAGCTCCTCCTCCTGGCAACGTCTGCGGGCCTACCTTCTGGCCTCATCTCGCAGCAACTTCTATGGACTCAGCCCCTACCCAGCTCCCGGCAGCCTCTGTGGGCCCGAAAGCTCAGGTGCTCGACTCAGGCTGTCCAGGCCCACCCAGCTTATGCCTCACGCTGGCCTCTCCAGGCTCAGCTCCTGCCCTCCCAGGGCATCTCCAGGCCCCAGACATTCCTGAGTCAGCTTCTGCTGGCCCAGCTCCTGCTGCCTCCTGCTGGCCTCGGGAGGCCCAAGCATTGGGTCCTGAAGTTGGCCTCTCCAGCCTAGCTCCTGCTCTCCTGGCGTCTCCTCCCCATGGGTGCCAAACGTCCTCATGTGGGCCCCTCCAGGGCCAGCTCCTGCCTCCCAGCGGCCCCCTGGGGCCCAGCTCCTGCCTCCCCTCAGCCTCTCCGGCAAGTCCAGCCTCTGCCTCCCTTCTGGCGGCCTCCCCAGGCCCGGATCCTCCTCCTGGCCATGTCTACCGGCCCACATCCTGCCTCCTGGCAGCTTCTTTTGGCTCGGCTCCTGACCAGCTCCCAGCGGCCTTTCCTGTGTCAGCCTGACTCTCTTTCCAGTGGGGCTTTCCGGGCTTCCGTTCTGCCTCCCGGTGGCCTCGACAGGCCCTGCTACTGCCTGACATTGGCTGCTCCGGGCCCAGCTCTGGACTCCCCACAGCCTCCCCAGCACCAGCTGCCACCTGCTGGCGGCTGTCCCAGGCCAAGAGCCTGCCGGTCTGCCCACCTCCCAGCTTCGTCCACAGGCCCAGCGCCTCCCTCACACTGGCCCGTGGAGGCCCAGCTCGTGCCTCTGGCAAACCTCTCCAGACCCAGCTCTCGCCTCGCGCTGGCCTCGAGTCTAGGCCCAGGTCCTCCCTCGCACCGGCCTTCCTCAGCCCAGCTCGCCTATCACAGAGTCTCCTGGGCCAGCTCCTGCCTCCTGGTGGCCTGTACTGGCCCGAAGCTTCCTCTCCGGGCCCGGCCTCCCCAGGCCCAGCTCCTGACTGCGCAAGGCCCCTCCGGGCCCAGCCTCGACCTTTCAGTGGACCCTCCAGGCCCAGCGTGTGGCCTCACCGTGGTCTCTGCTCAGGCCCAGCTCCTGCCCCTGTGGCAGCCTGTATCCACAGGCCCCGCCCTCGGCCTCCCCGTGGCCCCATCAGGCCAAGCCGGTGCCTCCCGGCGGCCCTCCTGGGCCCAGCGTTGGCCTTCTGGCATCCTCTCTGGGCCCAGAACATCTTCAGGTAGGCCTCTCGGGGCCCAGCTCCTCCTCTCGGCGGCGTCTACGGGCCCAACTTCCGAATCTGCCTCGCAGCAACCTCTGTGGACTTGGCTCCTGCCCAGCTCCTGACAGCCTTTGTAGGCCTGGACACTCAGGCGCTCCACTCAGGCCGTCCAGGCCCACCCAGCTCATGCCTCATGCTGGCCTCTCCAGGCTCGGCTCCTGCTCTCCCAGGGCGTCTCCAGGCCCCAGACGTTCCCAAGTCGGCTTCTGCCAGCCCGGCTCCTGCTGCCTTCTCCTGCTGGCCTCGGGAGGCCCAAGTATTGGGTCCTGAAGTCTGCCTCTGCAGGCCCGGCTCCTGCCCCCTGCCCCCGCCGGCCCCCCAACACGGGTGCAGTATGTCGGTCTCTGTGGACCCCCTCTCTGGAGGGGGCCGACATGGGCCCCTCCAGGGCGAGCTCCTGCCTCCCAGCGACCCCCTGGGGTCCTGCTCCTGCCTCCCGTCGGCCTCTCCAGGAGGCCCAGCCTCTGCCTCCCTACTGTCGGCCTCCCCAGGCCCGGATCCTCCTCCTGGCCACGTCTACGGGCCCACGTTTTGCCTCTCAGCAGCCTCTTTTGGCTCGGCTCCTGGCCAGCTCCCGGCGGCCTTTCATCTGTCAGCCCGAAGCTTCCTCACGTGGGGCCTTCTGGGCGTCCCTTCTGCCTCCCGGTGGCCTCCACAGGCCCGGCTGCCTCCTGACAGTGGCCTCTCCAGGCCCAGCTCTGGTCTCTCCACAGCCTCCCCAGCAGCAGCCGCTGCCTGCTGGCAGCTTTCCCAGACCAAGATCCTACCTGCCTCTCGGCTGCGTCCACAGGCCCAGCGCCTCCCTCACACTGGCCAGTCGAGGCCCAGCTTGTGCCTCTGGCAGACGTCTCTGGACCCAGCTCTCGCCTGGCGCTGGCCTCAAGTCTGGAACCAGGTCCTCCCTCGCACAGGCCTTTCTCGGCCCAGCTCGACTCTCCTGGGCCCGCTTCTGCCTCCCAGTGCCCTGTCCAGGCCCGAAGATTCCTCTCTGGGCCCGGCCTCCCCAGGCCTGGCTCTTGACTGCACGAGGCTCCTCCGGGCCAAGGCTCCGCCTCTCAGGGTACTCTCCAGACCCAGCTCGTGGCCTCACCATGGCCTCCACTCTGGCCCAGCTCCTGCCTCTGTGGCAGCCTGTTTCCACAGACCTCACCCCCGGCCTCCCCGTGGCCCCATCGGACCAAGCCGGTGCCTCCCAGCAGCCCTCCCGGGCCCAGCATTGGCCTTCTGGCATCCTCTCCTGGCCCAGAACATCTTCAGGTAGGCCTCTCGTTGCCCAGCTCTTCCTCCCTGCTGTTTCTGGAAACCCAATCTTGCCTCACAAGAACCATGGTTGGCCCAGCTTCTCCCCACCTTTCGGTAGCCTCTGTACTCCTCAGCCTTCCTCAAATGGGTTTTTCAGGCCCTCCTTTGGCCTCCCGGTGGTCCATACAGACCCAGCGCTTTCCTCAAAGCAGTCTCTCAAAGCCTAGCTATTATCTTATGTGGGCCTTCTGACACTTAATACCTGTTTTTCAACCTTTTTGGCAGGTCTTTCTTTTGTACATACTGGCGTCTCCCACGCCATCTGCTTAGTCATGTCTGCCTCTGAAGATGCAACTTCTTTTTTACAGTGGACTTTTTTTTGCCTCAGTTCCTGCCTCACAATGGCCTCTTCAGGCTTTTCTCCTGCCTCTTAGTGGACACTCAAGTCTCATCTCCTCTCTCATGGTGACTTTTTCTGCAGTGCACTTGCGTTATAATGGCCTCTTCTCAATCCAGCTGAATGTATCTTCGATTTTCAACTGCGTCTAGAATCCCAAGGCTTCCCTGGACTCTCATGTGTTTAGTTCCTAGCAGTGTGCCTTGGCTAAATGCCTGTGTCTACTTTTAATCTTGAAAGTGTATTTCTGACCGATTTGTCATAAATTCTGCCTTTGTCATTTTACAGTGTGGTCTGTTTTATTTAATGTCTCATTGTTTTTCTTGTCTTCTGGGGGTTTGGAGCGGAATGGGCATCTGCTTTGGCTATTTGTCTTTGCCCTGGACGTGGTAGCTGCTCACTTCATGTCTTCTTTTTTTACATTTTTTACTGTTAATTTTTTTTATCCTGTTGCTCTGTCACCCAGGCTTCGGTGTCATCATGTGATCATGGCTCCACTGCAGCCTTGGCCTTTTGGCCTTCACTGATTTTCCCCAGTCATCTTCAGTAGCTGGGACTACAGGCAGATGTTGCCATTTCTGATTTGGTTTGAGAGGTTGGTTCTCACTGTTGCTTAGGGTGGTCTTTTTTTTTTTGAGATGTCTCACTCGGTTGCCCAGTCTGGAGTGCAGTGGCAGGATCTCAGCTCACTGTAGCCTCGGCCTCCTGAGTTCAAGTGATTGTCGTACCTCAGCCTCCTGAGTAGCTGGGATTATAGATGCGTGCCACCAAGACCAGCTAACTTTTGTATTATTAATATAGATGGGGTTTCACCATGTTGTTCAGGGTGGTCTTGAACTCCTGACCTTGTGATCCACCCACCTTGCCTCCCAAAGTGTTGGGATTACAGATGTGAGCCACTGCTCCCAGCCTAAGCTGGTCTTAAACTTTTGGACACAAATAATCCTCTTTCCTGGGCCTCTCAAAGTGCTGAGATTACAAACATGAACCATCATCCGTGGCCTGTCCTTTGCTTGCCATGAAGTACTAAGAATTTACTTTTTGATTAATATACTATGGTTATATACATTTGTGAATATACAGATATTTTAAAGTTTTCTGGGATATCAATTTTTTCTTTCTTTTTTGAGACAAGTTACTGCTTTGTCATTCAGGCTGAAGTGCAGTGGTGTGATCTCGGCTCACTGCAACTCCTGCCTTCTTGGCTTAATCCTCCCACCTTGGCCTCCTGAGTAGCTGGGAGAGCTGCCATGCCCATCTAATTTTTATATTTGTGTAGAGACGGGGTCTCACCATGTTTCCTGGGCCAGTTTCATTGACTCTTGGGCTCAAGTGATCCTCCCCACTCAACCTCCAGCTTTGCTGGGATTACAAGTGTGAGCCACTACACCTGGTCTGCCATTTTCTTTTTATGGATCATTAAGAATTTACCTTTTAAAATTAGTATACTATAAACATATATATGTAGATATGTGTGTATATATTTATATGTGAATATTTGTGTGTATATCTTTTCATAGCATGCACACACCCACCATAAACATTGTGAAAGAGATATTTGCATACCTAGAAATTGATAAGCTTCTTCCAGCTTTTGAAACGACCCTTAGCATAAATATGAAAGAAGTACAAAGTATCATTATTAATGACCATGGACCAAGATGACTATGAGTCAATAGTACTTTGCAGCTCAACGATCTTCCAGCAGAGCATCTCAAAGGGCTGGATATATCTGAACATCATACCCTTTCACATACATTAGGATGCTTTGTAATTACTTCTCTTGAAACCTCATTGTGACCCTCATCAGTGTGGAATCAGAAACTGTTTCCCAAATCTTAGAGATATTGAATAACAGCTTTTGTAAGGAAATAGTTATTGCATTTGGTTTGTCATGACAAGTTCCTGGCCTAGGCAGATGAAATATTATAGAAGTGTGTGTGTGAGTGTGTGTGTGTATGTGTGTGCATTCTTGTACACAAATGTGGAGGTAGAAGTAGGGGGTTGAATTTGATAAAACCAGAAGGGGTAGGCTGTTGGGACGGGCACTTGTTTTGGCAGCAGCTGTGTAACTCTAGAGTTAAGAAATAATTGTGTCAATTTTCTCTCCCAGAAAATAAAGATTATAACTCCTGCCTTGATATTTCAACTAGGTGGTCCACTATATGCAAAATATCTAGTATATAATAGGTGCTAAATAAATACTTTCTGTTGCTCATTCTTAATTACTGCTTAATTTTGAAAAGTTTAGAATAACGATGGCTTTTATAAAAATTATTTGTAATTATTATAAAGAAATCTAAGTCCTGTAGAAAAGTACAAAGAGGCTGGGCATGGTGGCTTATGCCTGTAATTCCAAACAATTTGGGAGGCTGAGGCGGGCAGATCACTTGAACTCAGGAGTTCGAGACCAGCATGAGCAACATAGCAATATCCTATCTCTATAAGAAATTATAAACCAGTTATGGTAATGAGTACCTGCAGTCCCAGCTACTCGGGAGGCTGAGGCAGGTGTATCACTAGAACCCAGGAGTTTGAGACTTCAGCCTGGGAAACAGAGTGAGACCCTGTTGAGAGAGAGAGAGAGAGAGAGAGAGAGAGAGAGAGACAAGTAGCAAATCATGAAATTTTCATTTACCAAGAAATAACTCTTAACATTAGGTGATATGGCCGGGTGCTATATCTCATGCCTGCAATCTCAGCAGTTTGGGAGGCCGAGATGGGTGGATCACTTGAAGTCAGGAGTTCGAGACCAGCCTGGCCAACATGGTGAAACACTGTCTCTACTAAAAATTCCAAAATTATCCAGGCGTCGTCATGGGCGCCTGTAACCCCAACTACTCGAGAGGCTGAGGGACAAAAACCGCTTCAGCCTAGGAGGCAGAGTTTGCAGTTAACCGAGATTGTACCATTCCACTCCAGCCTGGGTAACAGAGTGAGACTCTGTCTCACAAAAAAAAGGTGATAATTAATTCAAAACTTTTTTGTGCAAATAGGTAGTTAGATGAATACATAAATTGATTAAAGATAACTACATATTTTGTTTGTGCTTAGTTTAAATTTATATAACTGTCATTTGCCTGATACAGCAGAAGCTGAAAAAACGAAAGTAAGGTAGGAGAATTTCTGAACTTCAGATAAGTGCCTATGTGCAGATGATATCTTTTCATTCAGCATTCATTAAAAGTATGAAAAAGATAAAAGTGTCATGATTCTTTTTAATCTGCAGTTCCTATTTTCACCCATAGCTGCTGTATTTTGAAATTGATTTGAGAGTTTCTGTTTAATCCGTGTATACTTGGATGACATCTTTCTTGGGAGAATATTCTTGATTCATTTCTCTTTTAGTTCTTTAAGTTCTGAGTTTATTGTCATCTGGTTCTGGCTGGGGCTATGGGAAGGTCTGAGGCTGGCTGGAGGTTCTTCTCACATGTATGTTATGTTTTCTGGCCAAAAGGCCAGTGAAGTACTTTTTTTTATTATTGAAGTTAAATAGCTTAGCCAGGGTTGGCTCTAGGTCAGTCAATCTGTATTAGTTTTTCCAGGTATATGGTGTGCCCTTTGACTACTGATTATGTACTTCTCTATCTCTGCATTCCTTCCTTTCCTTCTTTCTTTTTCACTCTCTTTCCTTTCCCTCCCAACCTCCCTTCTTCCCTCCTTCCCTTCTTCCCTCCCTCCATTCCCTCCCTTTCTTCCTTCCTTCCTTCCTTCCCTCCCTTCCTCCTTCCCTTACTCCCTCCATTCTTACATTTCTTCCCTCCCTCCCTCCATTCTTTTTTTTTTTTTTTTTTTTTT
>PVKP010045580.1:0-16054 GCA_004027715.1 Plecturocebus donacophilus | reverse complement strand
CCTCGGCCTCCCAAAGTGCTGGGATTACGGGCTTGAGCCACCGCACCCAGCCTTTGTAGTTTTAGTACAGACAGGGTTTCACCATGTTGGCCAGGCTAGTCTCGAACTCCTGACCTCAAGTGATCTGCCTGTCTCAGCCTCCCAAAGTGCTGGGATTACAGGCATGGTCACCTCACCCAGCCCATCCTTTGGATGTTTCATCAGAACAAGTCCCTTCTGTGGTATCAACGAGCTAAACACAAACTGGGAGTGCTCAGGGCAACTGGAGGCTGTGTGAGCCCAGTAAGGTGCTGGTCCAGCCTGCGGGTTAACTGGGGACAGGCTTCCAAGGAGAGAGTGTGCAGCTGAGGTTGGGAGGTGGCGCTCAGCTGGGTGACTGGGGGAGAGGAGCTGGCACAGAGCCACCGCTGCAGCTGTGCAAAGGCCCTGAGGCCAGGAGGGCAGGAATTGAGAATCTGGGTGGAGAGGTTCCCGAAGGGAAACACTGGCCAGCCCAGGACCTGGTGCAGTCAGGACTTCTTTGCAGAAAGTTTTCAAGTAGTGGGTGAGATCTGTGGTTTCGAAAAAGCCCTTCATATCACAGCTCCTGCCTGCCTCACTCCCCCATCAGACTGGAGGGCTCGAGGGCTGGCCTCCAGGGAGTGGGCACCAGTAGGCGTCAGTAAATGCTGGTGAGGCCAGGTGTGGCAGCTCACACCTGTAATCCCAGCACTTTGGGAGGCCAAGGCGGGGCAGATTGCTTGAGCTCAGGAGTTCGAGACCAGACTGAGCAACATGGCAAAACCCCATCTCTACTAATGATACAAAAATTAGCGAGTGCGGCGGCCAACGCCTGCCATCCCAGCTACTTTGGTGGCTGAGGCAGGAGAGTGACTTGAACCCAGTAGGCGGAGGCTGCAGTGAGCTGAGATCGCGCCACTGCACTCCAGCCTGAGTGAAAGAGACCTTGCCTCAAAAAGGTTGGTGGGGGTGAGAGATAAGAGGCTGGGTGCAGTGGCTCACACTTGTAGTCCCAGCATTTTGGGAGAGTAGGATTGGAGGATCACTTGAGCACAGGAATTCAAAACCAGCCTAGGCAACAGAGATCCCGCCTCTACAAAAAAATATTTAAAAATTAGCAGGGTATGGTGGCACGCACCTGTGGTCCCAGCTACTTAGGAGGCTGAGGCAGAAGGATCACTGGAGCCTGGGAGGTCAGGGCTGCAGTGAGCTGTGGTCTTGCCACTGCACTCTGGCCTGGGCAACAAAGCGATATCTCACCTTGTAAAGGGAAAAAAAAAAAAAAAAGAAAACGTGCAGGGCACAGTAGCTCGTGCCTGTAATCCCAGCACTTTGGGAGCCCGAGGCAGGTGGATGCCCTAAGGTCAAGAGCTCCAGACCAGGCTGACCAACATGGCGAAACTCCGTCTCTGCTAAAAACAAAACAAAACAAAAAATTAGCCGGACATGGTGGTGGGCACCTGTAATCCCAGCTACTTGGGAGGCTAAAGCAGGATTGCTTGAACCCGGGAGGCAGCGGTTGCAGTGAGCCAAGATCACGCCACTGTACTCCAGCCTGGGCGACAGAGTAAGACTCAGTCTCAAAAAAAAAAAAAAAAATGTGTCCTCCTCTCTGCAAGGTTCCTCAGAGGCCTCTCGCCTTAGACCACTGGGAGGCAGGCGGGCAAGCAGGCGAGAGACCTGGGTTCGAATCTCTGCTCTGCCATATACATTGGGCAATTCTCAGAACCTCCCTGGGCCTCCCCTTCTCTACAAATTCGGGGCTACAGAAACACCATCATCGAGTGCGATCACTGTACAATCCCCGAGCAACTCCCAGTTCTGACTTCCAACCTGACCGAGGTTACTCTGGATATAAACACCCATCTCACAGCACACCATATGGAGGCCGTTGGGGGAAGAGGACTCGCCAGAGGTCACACAGATGCCAACCGGCACCTCACTGGGACCCAGTCTCCCTACCAGTGACACTCTGCCCCGGGGTGTCATTCTCAGTGTCATGTGTGTCAGGTGTTCCTGCTTCTCCAGAGCAGGCAGGAGAAGCAGGAAACCTAGACGTCAAGGCTCTGAACTGAAGAGGCCAAGGTCGGGCTGTCTCTGCACAGTCTCCTTGAAAGGCTGTGTGACGTCAAGCCAGTTGCTCAACCTCTCTGAATCTTACAAGTTTCCCCAAGTGGTGAGTAGGGTGTTGGGAGGAGGAGCGAACTTCAGGGAGATACTTTCTGTGCCACCTTCTTCCTGGTCCTGGGTCCATCAGCTTGTCCTGGGCCTCAGTATCCCCCAATTCACCGAATGAGAATAAAAGCTTACACTGTAAGCCAAGCACTGCTCCGTAAACAGAAACTCTCTTAATCGTCACAACTTTATGGGGCAAAGTTTTCGACTGTTCTCCCCATTTTACAGACAGGCAGACCAAGGCCCAAAAAGTTAAATAAAAAGTTCTGTAAGTTTCTGCCTCCTCCGTCCTGCCTTGGGCTGGGGCTATGCCGTTTCCACCTCCAAATCTCTCCTTCCCAAAAGGCAACGGGGAATCAGCTAGTTCCAAACGCCGGTCAAAGACCCCAACACCCCTCCCCAACCCGGACATCAGCCGGCCCTGCGCCCAGGCGCGTCTAGAGGGCGCTCGCGGCACGCCAGAAGCGCGGGCCCTTCCCGGACGCCCGCTCCTTGCTTCCTCCCAGCGAGGGGAGGAGCTGGGGACGGAGGGAGGAGAGAGAGGCGGGTGTGGGGGGCAGCGGGCCAGGCCCCGGCGGGGGAAGAAGGAGGCGGAGAGCCAAGCTGGCGTAACGAGACTTTACTGAAAACAGAAAACCGGGCGGGCGAACCAAGGATTACAAACAGGAATGTGGACTCGTAGCAAAACAAAACAAAAAACAAACAGAACAAAAAGGGAGAGGGGGAGCCGGTCGAAAGAACGGAAGGGGGAGCGAGATCGAGGAAAGGGGCGGAGAATTTTTTTTCTTCTTCCCATTTCTTTAAAAAAACCAACACAAGAAAACACACACACACACAACCAACGTTTGTTCCCGAGTAGAAACATAAATAGGGCAGAATCGAACACTCTGTTCTTCTCTCTTCCAAAGAAAAAAAAAAGTTAAAGAAAAGGAAAGGCAGGGTTTGAGGCTGCGCCCCCTCGGAGCCCCCTCCGCGGCGCGGTGTACAAAGGGGCAGCCGAGACGCGCGGATTTGTGCAACACGGGGCGGCCGCGCGGGGAACAGAGGCAGCGCGAGGGCGGGGGGTCATGCGCTCGCCCCCCCGGGAGCAGGGGGTCCAGCTTGTCGAGTCCGGGGCGCCCCTTCCGAGTCCTGGGCACCCTCGGGAGGATCCCGGGGGCCGCGCCCTCTCTGAGTTCTGGGTACACTCGGGGGAAGGGGGGGTCCCCAGGGCCGCACCCTCTCCAAGTCCGGGGCGCCCATAACACCCTCCCGCGAGCCCGCCCCTCGGGGAAGGTGGCCGCGCATGCGCCCCGCGCGCGGACTCAGTACGCGGACACCTGGTGCTGGGGCAGCAGCTGGCAGCCGCTGTTGACGTGGCTGAGGACTTTCTGCTTGAGCTGCGCCACCTGCTCGCGCAGCAGGCTCGCCGTGGACGCCAGCTCCGTGTTCTGGCTCTTGAGGGTCTTCACTTTCTCCTCCAGACGCGAGATGCGTTCCAGCTTGCGCTTGCGGCACTTGGAGGCGGCGATGCGGTTGCGCAGCCGCTTGCGCTCCGCCTTGATGCGCTCCTGCGTGTCCATGTCGATGGGCGACAGCGGCGGACTCTCGCCGAAGCTCGGCACGTCGGGCACCGTCTGTGGCTCGTCCTTGAGCGCAGCCAGGCGCGGCGGCCCCAACGCGCCCGGGGGCGGCGGCGGCGGCGGGAAGGGCACGGGCTCGGCGGCGAAGGCGACCGTCGCGGGGCCCCCCGCGCCCCCGGCGCCGCCCGCGTAGCTGCTCAGGTTCGCGTAGACGGGCGCCTCGGGCGCCGCCGCCGCCGGGGCCAGCTCGCCGGGGGGCGCGGAGCCCGCGGCTGTGCCAGAGGGCCCGCCGGCGGCGGCCGCAGCAGCAGCGGCGGCCGCGCCCGGGCCGAGCTGGTTCTGCTTGTGCAAATCCTCCAGGGCCTTGACGAAGCCCTCGGCGAACTCCTGCTCCTCGCTGGCCGCCACCTTGGGGTAGAGGAACTGCGTGCTCGTCGGCGTGGTGGTGACCAGCCCGTTGGACTGGATGATGAGGCGCTCGAGCTCGGGGGAGGCGAGCTTCAGCAGCCCCAGGTCGGGCGAGGCGAGCAGGCCGTCGGGGGGTGCCGCGCTGGGGGCGCCGTCGGCGCGCAGGGGGGTCGGAGGCGGCGCGGCCGTAGGCTTGAGTGCCGCCGCCACCTGCTCGCTCAGGCTCAGCGTCAGCGCGTCCTTCTTCATCATGCTGCCGGCCGCCGCCGTCGGGGGAGCCCCCGGGAACAGGCGGCCCGGGGAAGCGAAGCTGCCGCCGCTGCCACTGGCGCCGCCGCCCAGGCCGCTCACCGCCTCATCGCCGTAGAAGGGTGTTTCCATCCTCCGCCTCCCCCGCCGCGCCGGCCCGGGGGGGAGTGGCCGCGGCCTCCCGGGGGGCCCGCGCCCCCCCGTCCGCTCGGCCTTGCGCCCGCCCCGGCCGCGGCCGCTGCGCCCGGCCCTCCGCTGGCGGCGGCTCCTGCGCCGCGCGGCTTGTGCGCCCTCTTATAGCCTCGGCTCCGCGCGATGAGCTCACCGCCCCCGCTCGCTATTGGGCGCGGGTGACGTCGCTCATTTGCATAGAGGGGCGGGGCCAAGCCGCCGACACCCGCCCGGCCGCCGTTGCCCCGGCGACGCGCGGTAAACGGCACAACAGCGCGCTGCCTTGTGGGTTGACGTCATGGGGGCAGGCCGCGCGCCCGGGCCGGGTCACCCCGCCCCGGGACCGCTGTGTACGACCGATCTCCCCGGCGCCGCCTCCACCAAGGCACATCCCGGGTGGCGTGATGGGTCCAGGCGCCCGCCCGCCCCGAGGCCCCGCCCCGTGTCCGCGCGTGGGGCCCCGGCTGGGCGGGGGCGGGGGTGGTGCCGCCCTCCGGGGACTGGCGGGGGATGGGGTGCCGCATGGATAAATAACTCCTTGGCGCCTCCCCTAGCGCGCCTTCTGGAGAGGCTTTGTGTGCACTCGGGGTTGGAGGCCTGGTGGGGCTGTGTCCGGGGGCTCGCCGGGGGTGTGGGGCAGGTCTGGGTTCCCCACCCTCCCTTCCTTCCTCCCCCTCTCCACCCCGCTTGTGATTGCTCCCGGAGAGACGGGGGAGGGGAGTGGAGGGTCGCCAGAAGTTGCTGGAAGCGCTTGGATCCTGATCTTTTTCACTGAGTGCGTTCTAGAACCAGGAGTCCGACTTCCTGCCTTTACAGATGGGAAACTGGGCTCAGAGAGGTGGAGTGACCACCCCCCGAGAGTTAGCTAGGAGTCACAGCAGGGCCAGGGCTGTGGCTAGACTGAGCTCTCTTCCACCCTGAGAACCCTAGAACCTACGAGTCCAGGCCCCCGCGAAGCCCCTTCCCTCCGCCGCCCACGTTTTAACCCCGGGTCTGCCAGGGCTGTGATGTCCTGGGCGAGGGTACCCAGCTCCAGGGGCTGGGCTGATAAGGCAGGAGTGCCAGCTAGTAATTATGACATGTTTGTTGCCACTATCATGGCTCTCAGGGCTTAATGGGCCACTATTAAGGCTGGCTGGAAAGCAGGTGTGAGGGAGGAGAGTGGACCCACCCCTCCAATGCTCCAGATCCTCAGGACATCTGGATCTGACCTGCAGCCTCTGCATGCACCCCTCCAGCTCCCCACCTCTGTCCGAACGGAACCCACACCCTCCTTTTCCCGGACCTCCTTCCCTTCACTCTCTCTGAGCCTTGGCCTCCCAGTTGCAAAACTAGTCCTATCTCTGGGCCTTTGCTCGGGCTATCTGTGCGGCACTCCCATCCCCCGGTGCAAAGGTGTGTCTTCAGCTAGTGCCCCACCCCCCAGACTTTATTCCTTTATTGTAGCCTCTGAATCTGCCAGAATGATGGGATGGACCATAGTCCCTGGAGGTCAGGGACATTGTCTTTGCTGAGTCTGCTGACAGGGCATAGTATAGAATGGATGTTTGGTATTAAAGATGAATGCCGGGCCGGGTGCGGTGGCTCATGCTTGTAATCCCAGCAACTTTGGGAGGCCCAGGCAGGTAAATCACTTGATGTCAGGAGTTCAAGACCAGCCTGGCCAACATGGTAAAACCCTATCTCTACCAAAAATACAAAAATTAGCCGTGTGTGGTGGTGCACACCTGCAGTCCCAGCTACTCAGGAGGCTGAGACATGAGACTCCTGTCTCAAAAATAGTGATGATAATAAAGGTGTGACCTGGCAGGTCTGGGATCTGAATTGCCAGGGCAGGAAACTGGGGACGTGGGTTTGTTTTGTCTAGACAGTAACGGAGGTATCTGTCTGTGCCTGTTGGAGTGTGTGTCTATGTGTGTACCTGTGTCTGTTTTTGCATTGTTAGACACGGGGGACCCACACACAGATACACACTGGGACGAATCGGTCTCTATGCTCTCTAGCCCAGGTTCTAGCCTGGACAGAGAGATCCCTAGTGGGTAAGAGCCAGCCCTTAGACCTGTAGCCAGTCCTGCCCTGGGATCCCCTCTCTGGGCCTCCAGCGGTGGGGCCAGAGTGGAGGAGATGGGGTCATGCCCCTCCCTGAGGCAAGAGGTAAGTAGACGGCCTCCAGAGGCCCTGCCCTGACCCTGGGCCTCAGCCTTGGCAGCTGGGGGGACGGTCTGGTGAACTCTAGGCCGAGCCATCCTGAGCTGAATGGTTCCCTTTCCTGGAGGCAGGCAGGTGAGATGTGGAGGCCTGTTACCTCTTTGAGCCTGTTTGTCCGTCATGAAAAATGGAGCAAATAAACCTACCTACTTAAGGAATATTTCAATTTTTATTCTATTTGAAGAATTGGTAAGGGGTCAATAAATGTTTTCTATGATTGTATTATTCGGCCAAAATTAATGGCAGTTCTTTGGTTTTGAGTTCTCTCAGCTTGGAATACACTCCCTTAAACTTCTGGCAAACTCCTATGCATCCTTCAAAACCTACCACAAGTGCCCCCTTTTCCAAGAAACCCTTCCTGACCACGTGCCCTATCTGTGTCTTGTTCTGTTTCCTTGATAGAAGGGGAGTAGAAGTCTTTGGGCTGGATGGGGAAGGCCTGTCCTGGCCTCTAAGTGTGGGAAGCTGCCTTTGCTACCCCCAAGGGCTCCATTTACTTTGTTCTTTTTTTTTTTTTTTTTTTTTTTTTTTGAGGTAGAGTCTCACTCTGTCACGCAGGCTGGAGTGCAATGGCACGATCTTGACTCACTGTAACCTCCACCTCCCAGGTTCAAGCAATTCTCCTGCCTCCGCCTCCCTAAGTAGCTGGGAATACAGGCACACGCCAACACACCTGGCTAATTTTTTGTGTGTTTTTGGTAGAGACAGTGGTTTTGTTGGTCAAGCTGTTCTCGAACTCCTGACCTCCTGATCCGCCTGCCTCAGCCTCCCGAAGTGCTGGGATTACAGGCTTGAGCCACTGCACCCAGCCTCCCTTTTTATTTTCCTTTGCCTTTGCTGTGGCTCTGGCTCCATGCCCTTTCTGCCCTCTTCTTCCTCCTCCCAGCCAGAGAGCCCTCCGGGACCCCCCATTCCTACCCTTCCATTTATCTGGGCCCTGACCCCACAGCAGCTGTTGGTCCAGCTCTGTCCTCCCAGAATGGGGGCTCCTCAGGGGCAGATCTGAAGCTACTTGGGACAAATAGGCAGGAGGGGGCAGGGGGTGTCTCTAACTCCATCAGCTAGTCCCATGCAATGAACTAGAGAGAACTCTCATTCATTCAGGCCACATACACTGATTGAGCACCTGCTGTAAGCCAGGGGAAAGGACCCACAGGAGCCAGACCAATACCCAGACCCCTGTCTCTTAAAAAAAAAAAAAAAAAAAGACCTAAATTGCTTTGTAGTCCGGGCAGGGTGGCTCATGCTTGTAATCCCAGCTCTTTGGGAGGCAGAGACAGGAGGATCTCCTGAGCCCAGAAGTTCAAGAGCAGCCTGGGCAACATAGTGAGACCGCCTCTCTACAAAAGGATGGAAAAATTAGCTGGGTATGGTGACCCCTGCACCTTTGCAGGTCCCCGCACCTAGGGACTGCCAGACCAGCACAGTTCTCAGAAGAATTAACGGTGTGCCCGCCATAGCAGGTAATGGAGGGGCTGATGTTTTAGAGCCGGGTAATCCAGGAGGGGTGGCCCAGGACTTAGTGCCACATGAACCACAAGCTGGACCTAATTGCCAAATATTGGGGAATCAGAGTGTTCTGGTAGTGGGAACAATCAGTTCAAAGGCCCCTGGGCAGGAACCAGTTGGACACATTTCTAGAAGGTTCGGAGGCTGGTGGGACTGGATGGGGAAGCCCGAGAGTGCCAAGGGAAGAGAAGGGGAGTGCCCAGACCTCCACCTGTGCTCAGGAGGGATTTGCCCCCAATGCAGAGAACGTTGCAGTTGGAGTTGGGGCAAAATAGGGCTGGGCCTGGGACTCTGCATTTTCACCTTTATCCCTGTAGCAGCTCCACCAGTGGTGAGGGATGTTATCCCACTTCTCAGAGCTGTGTCTGGAGGGGGCGCACGATGTGCCCAAAGGGAACCCTGCCCTCCAAACAGAAGCCGAACCTGACGCCCCGCTGCTGGGGGATTTGCATCTCTGCGGCTGGAGTCCTTCCCCAGTACAGAGAGACTTTTTTTTTTTTTTTTTTTTTTTTGAGACGGAGTTTCACTCTTGTGGCCCAGGCTGGAGTGCAATGGCACGATCTGGGCTCACCACAACCCCCGCCTCCCAGGTTCAAGCGATTCTCCTGCCTCAGCCTCCGAGTAGCTGGGATTACAGGGATGCACTGCCATGCTCGGCTAATGTATTTTTAGTAGAGATGAGGTTTCTCCATGTTGGTCAGGCTGGTCTCGAACTCCCAATCTCAGGTGATCCGCCCGCCTCAGCCTCCCAAAGTGCTGGGATTACAGGTGTGAGCTACTGCACCCAGCTGAGATTTCTTGTTCAAAGCAACCTGCAGACGAGGCACAGTGGCTCATGTCAGCAACCCCAGCACTACTTTGGGAGGCCAAGGAGGGAGGATCACTTGAGCCCAGGAGTTTGAGACCAGCCTGAGCAATGTAGTGAGACCTCTTCTCTACAAAAACAAAAATGTTAGCCAGGAATAGTGGTACATGCCTGTGGTCCCAGCTACTTTGGGAGGCTGAGGTGAGAGGATGGCTTGGGCCCGGGGAAGTTGAGGCTGCAGTTTAATTTTTAGTCTTTATTTGAACACCCAGAAACCAAAAATCGCCTTGTTAAATCGGAAAGCCCCAAAGAAAAACGAGTTAAGCCGGCAGCCGAAGGGGTGAGAGGAGGGGGCCTCTGTGTAGGGTGTAGGCCCTGCTGGGCTTGGTCCCCAGGCACTCAGGACCCCACAGCGGGAAGGCGGGGCTTGTGAGGGCCCTGAGCCGGCGCTTAGGCCCCGCGGGCTGGTAGGGCGGGGCTTGCAGGGAAAGGGCCCGGACCGCCGAACCCCCGCAGGGCGGCCGGGGGCGGGGCGCCAGGCTCGGGCTGGGGGCACTGTCTGGCCCGGTACATTCCTGAGGATCAGGTTACCCGGGAAGGCTGAGGCCTCTCAGTTCCCCTCCTGCCCGGCTTTCGTCCGCTCCATGAGCAGGAACCGCAGTCTGTCCC
Organism: Plecturocebus donacophilus; assembly: GCA_004027715.1. Classification (NCBI taxonomy): domain Eukaryota; kingdom Metazoa; phylum Chordata; class Mammalia; order Primates; family Pitheciidae; genus Plecturocebus; species Plecturocebus donacophilus. Next base: position 6,298 of record PVKP010045580.1, on the reverse strand, counting down.
CAGTCCAGCGCAGGTGCCTGCCCAGCCGCGCGCGGAGGGGAACCTGGCCCTGCCCTCTGGACTGGCACCGGCTCCATCCTGCCTCATAAAACCATTTTACAGATGAGGAAACTGAGGCATAGTCAGTCCCCCCTTCAGCATCGATGCAACCAGATTGAACCTCCCTCTGCCAGGTTTATCACCTTTTTTACTAACGGGGCAGGCCTAGAAAAACGGCTCAGTCCAGTGTTTGTTGACTGACTTACTGACCATCCAGAACCAGCCCCCAAACCCTCTCTTATTATGGCACAAGGAGAAAAGAACTTACTTCCCATACCACTTACCCTCCTACCTCCACCCCAGGACAGGCAGGACCCCTGCCCTTATCCAGCATGCATTTAACGTGCACTTGCTGTGTGCCCAGGGGCCATTTCACAGGTGGGTATTGAAGAGGGTTTGTGGTTCAGAGGGTAGCGAATTTGCTTTCTTTAGACCAACTTCAGAAATTGGTCTGGGCCAATTCTAGCACTCTGGCTCACCCCTGTAATCCCAGCACTTTAGGAGGCCAAGGCAGGAGGATTGCTTGAGGCCAAGTGTTCAAGACCAACCTAGACAACATAACAAGACCCCTGTCTCTTTAAAATAAATAAATAAATAAAGATAAATTGCTCTGTAGTCCGGGTAGGGTGGCTCATGCTTGTAATCCCAGCTTTTTGGGAGGCAGAGACAGGAGGATCTCCTGAGCCCAGAAGTTCAAGAGCAGCCTGGGCAACATAGTGAGACCCCATCTCTACAAAAGGATGGAAAAATTAGCTGGGTGTGGTGACCTGCAGCTGTAGTCCCACCTACTTGAGAGGCTAAGGTGGGAGGCTCACCTGAACCTGGGGAGTATAAGGCAGAAGTGAGCTATGATCACGGCACTACACGCCAGCTTGGGTATCAGAACGAGACCCTGTCTCAAAAAAAAAAAAAAAAAGTTGATATGTTTTTTGTGTTTCTTAGTTGTTTTGGGCCAAACTCACATACCATCATTTGTCGATTCCACCACGCTCTATTTTTTTTTTTTTTTTTTGAGACAGAGTCTCCCTGTGTCTCCCAGGCTGAAGTGCTGTGGCACGATCTTGGTTCACTGCAACCTCTGCCTCCCAGGTTCAAGCGATTCTCTTGCCTCAGCCACCAGAGTAGCTGGAATTACAGGCATGCGCCACCACACTGGCTAATTTTTGTATTTTTAGTAGAGACGGGGTTTCTCCATGTTGGCCAGGCTGGTCTCAAACTCCTGACTTCAAGTGATCCGCTGGCCTGGGGCTCCCAACGTTTTGGGATTACAGGCGTGAGCCACTGCACCTGGCGACCATGCTCTATTGAGTGCCCGCTGTGTGCTGGACAGGGGGGTTCTCACCTCCCGGACCTGATGTTCTGGGGCACTGGAAGCAAGGTCATGATCGAAGAGCATGCTGTAGGTTGGTCTCACGATTTTCCTTTAAGTTGGCCCCCTTTTCCGTTTTTACTTCAGTAAATATATTTCAAAAAGAAACCTTCGTGTCACCACCAAGAATGGAAAACCAGTTTCTCTTGCTATAAATAGAAGGAAACCAAAAAACTATGAAATGAGAGCAAAGACAGGCATTCCCTCCTCAGGAGCACTCAGGGCTGGGGCTGGACCTTGAATTTCTGCGTGGTGTCAAAGGCAGGGGAGCCCCAGGCAGGCGAACAGGAGAGGTCCCAGGGACACCCGTTGATTTGTTAGCATGGAACCCATTATTGTGGGTGCCCCCCACCGTGATGTGTGGGTTTTGCCTGCATGCGACCACATACTGGTGGCTTTTCCAGGTACTGAGCCATTTCCTGGCTGACAGACTGAGGGCTGGGTGGTGCATGGATGGGGAGGGGTGGGAGGTGGCAGGCAGCTGCCTCTTGAGCAGGGGACCCCACGGGGCCTCTCTGGGGAGGTTTCCGTTTGGTTTAGTGACAAGCCAGGACGCAGTTCAGGGCAAACGTTTATTTGCAGCCTTGGGGCTGTCCCCACCCACGGTCCTGTGGGCCCTGACATCTGTCCCCACTGAAATGTGGGTCCCTGTGGCCCACCGCCCCCATGCCCCAGGCTCTCTGTGGTGTTTGAATCAATGAATGAGTGAATGAGTAAAGGGGAAAATGCAGTAAATAGCATAATGGATGAGTTCCTGAGATAATGACTCCATGAGTGAATGAATGAATGAGTGGAAGTATTCATGCTGCCAAGATCGGAAACCCATTCTCCAAGTATTCTCCTTTTTTTTTTTTTTTTTTTTTTTTTTGAGACGGAATCTCGTTCTGTGGCCCAGGCTGGAGTGCAGTGGCGTGATCTCTGCTCACTGCAGCATCCATATCCTTAGTTCAAGCGATTCTCCCACCTCAGCCTCTTGAGTAGCTGGGATTACAGGCCTGCGACAATATGCCCGGCTAATTTCTGTGTTTTTGTAGAGATGGGGTTTTACCATGTTGGCCAGGCTGGTCTGGAACGCCTGACCTTCATCAATCCGTCCATCTAGGCCTCCCAAAGTGCTAGGATTACAGGCGTGAGCCATCTAGATATGCCTTGTCCCCATTTTTCGGATGAACAAACTGAGGCTCTCAGCCAAGAAAGGCTTCGGTGTGTGGAAGGCAGATTCGAAGCCAGTTGGCCTTGCACACCGTGGGCTGCAGTTTTGCGCCAAGACTGGGAGGCCCCGGAGCGAGCTTAGGGGTCCGGACTGGTGCAGAGTGGGGCGCTGAACCTGGCCCCCAGCCGGCAGAAGGGATTCATGGACTTGGGGAGTAGATGGAAGGGGAGGAAGCGGCTGCCCCAGACTGCGGGGATCGGGAGGCACCGGCACAGTCGGACCCCGAAGGAAAGAGCAACTGTGGGGGGCGCCGTGCACATGAGCACTTAAACACTGCATCGGGGTAGCAACGCGGAGCCCCGCCGGCCGTACCCGAGGTGGATTCCCCGGACTCCCACGCCTTCCCGCCTCCTTCCCGCCGCTCCCCCATCGCCTTCCTCCCGCCTCCCCTGCTCCGCGCCTCTCGCGCTCCCGGGGAGGAAGTGGCGAGAATGCGGGGGTGGGCGCCCTGGTCTCACTTCCCCAGGGCAGGGCGGGGCCTGCGGGGGCCTCTCCACCGCCCGGAGGCTGGACCCCGCTACCGGGGCCGGGGCCGTCCCGAAGTTCCCTGGGCTTCGGAGCTTTTATTGAAAAGTGGGGGGCAAAGACGCTGACTTCGAAACCGCGAGTTGCTGGGGAGAGAGGACCCCACCCCGGGCCGGGCCGGGCGGGGCAGCCAGACACGGACACGCCCTGCCCCGGAGGGGTCAGGGCCCGGCCGAAGGGAGGCCGAACCCGCAGTACACACGGGCGGGGGCGGGGGGCGCATTCCAGGCGGAGGGAACCGCGCGGGCCGAGGCCTGGAGGCGGGTCGGGGTCCCCGGCGCCGGCCCCTCCCCTGATGGGCGGGAGAGGACGGATCCGGGTGCAGGGGCCTCGGCGCGGTCCGCGGCGGTAGAGGAGTTAATGTCCCCGGGCTGCCGGACCCCGCCGCGAGCGAGCGGGTGGCGTCAGCGCCGACGTCAGGGCGAGGTGGTGGCGCGTAGACGCGGCCGCTTCGGCCGCTGGGGTGGGGGCGGGGCGGTGGGCCCTGCAGGCAGTTTACTGGGCACTGTGCGGAGAGGGAAACTGAGGCACCGGAACGGGGGTGGCCTGGCTGGGGCTAAACCCGCTAGCCCGCGCCCCACTGTTCCCCCAGCCCCAGCTCCTCCAGGTCGCCCGACGGCCAGAAGCTGGTTGGGGCTTGTTTGTGTTTCCATTGCGCAAATAACCTGCGAGTAACGTCTGCCCGGAGCTGCGACCTGGCACAGCGCCACCTCTGCGCGGCCTCAGTTTCCTCAGCCGGATAATGGGGACAGTTGACATTTAGTGTGGGCGCTGGGCTCGGCCTTGAAAAGGGGGTGTGGGGGGGGAACTCCACGCCAAGAAAGAGGCTGGAGCGGGGGCACCTGCGAGCGGGCTGCGAATCGCGGGCTGGTTCCCCACCCCCCCTCCTCCCACCCCCCTCCTCTCTCCTCCCGTCTCTCACTCCCCTCCTCTCCCTCCTCCTCTCCCGGCTTCCCCTCCCCTCTCCCCCCTCCCCTCTCCCCGCCCCCTCCCTCCCTTCCCCCTACCCTCCCGGCGAGGCCGCCCCGCGGGACTGCTAATTAAATGCAGAGCTGGAGGGAGGAGACGGCGCGCGGTTAACCCCTTCCCCGCCCGGGCCCGGAACCGGGAATGGGGAAGGGTGCCCTCCACTGGAATTCCCTTCCCCCCAGGGGCGGGCCTCAGACTCTGGGACAAGCCCATTTGTTGAGTGGGTATATCGAGGCCAAGGGAACGGCCCCAAGGTTTGGGCGAGGCTCTACTAAATCGGGCCTCCTGATTGGAGGGCCAAAGCTTCGAGACGGAGGAAGAGAAAAGCTATCTCATGGCTTGGAAATAAACCAAGAGAAAAAAATGAGTCGAAGGGAAAGACAGTGGGAGAGGGAGGGAGGAAAAAATCTAGGAGCAAGACAGAGACAGAGAGACAACCAGGTAAGAGAGGTGGAACCCCGGGTGTGGCCTGGAGGCACCCAGGCAGGCTCCCTGGAGGAGGAGGCTTCCTGGAGGAGGCTGTGGTGGGATAACTCCAGGCCCTGGTCTTAGTCTCCAGGCCTAGCTTACCCACAGACTGCTGATTTCTGACAAGGCTTTGTGGCCTGAAAGGAAGGTCATCCCTGCCTTGGGAGCCGAGTCCCCACCCTGTCCCTGAAGCTTCACAGAAGGGCCCTGCAAGGCGAGATGTGGGCCATGTACTGGGAGGTGACTCAGTGGCCCTTCATTCTTGGGATGGGAACAACTGAAAGAAATAAATGATATAAAATCAGGCGGTGACAAGCAAATGACAGCAGGGAGGGGGGAGTGTGATGTGGGGGCAGAGGATCCAGGATAGCAGCAGGGCAATGGTGAGGATGCCCCAGGGAAGGGTGTTCCTGAAAGCTGGAATAGCACGTGCAAAGGCCCTGGGGTAGGAATTTGAGGTATGTTAAGGGAAGTCCAGGAGCAGTTGGCCTGTGGTGTGGAGAGATAGGGGGTTACAAGGGCCACAAAATCCTAAGCAGGGAAGGTCGCGGGGTGGCTTGAGTCCTTGGCCAGCCCAGGTGGAGCCGGTGACCGCTCTCCCTGCCTCAGTTTCTCCACCATTATCCGTGCTCCAGAAGCGGCAGGGGTGTCTCTGGGCCCAGGGTCACAGGGACCTGTGTTGTGCCCTCTTCGAGTGCCCTCTGGCCTCCCCAACCCTCTGAGGCTCCCTAGACTGGCTGTGACCCGTCTTCGCCATCATGACCTCCCGACTGTTCTCTGCTGCAGTCCAGCCACTCAGCCCTTGTACTTATCCTTCATCTGTTCTCACAGTGCCCACCCTGGTGACAGCATTGCCTCATCTCCCTTCAAGAGATGGGGGGGCTGACGTGAACAGGGAGGGGGTATGGGGAAGGTGAGTATCCTGGCCCCTGAGTGCTGCACACAGCCTGGGTAAAAATAGCTGCTCCCCCTGCCCCTGCCCCCCGTGAGGAGGCGGCCGTGACGGTGGTGGCTGCGGTGACGGGGATGTGCCCAGAGAAGCATCCGGCAGGGCCAGTTGCCATGGTGACGCTGACTCAGCGGCAGAGGCAGGTAGTGGCATCTGGTACCCAGCCGGCCCGCCCCTACTTGGCCTGCACTTGTCGCACCCTGTCCAGCCCACACTTTGTAGCCTCCACCCCAGGGGTGTCTTCTGAGGCTACAGAGGGGTGGATGAGCCCTCAGGAATGGCTGCACTCAGTGTTCTGCTGGAAGGTGGGAGACACTGCTTCTCCTGGGGCTGAGCTGAGTGTCAGCTCTTCCTCCCTTGTCTACTCATTTGTGCACCCATCTACTCACTCACCCAGCCATCCACCATCCACCCATCCATCCACCATCTACCCGTCTATCATCCATCCACCCACCCACCCATCTATCCACCCATCCACCATCCACTCATCCACCCCGCATCCACCATCCACCCACCATCTACCCATCCATCCACCACCTACCCATCTATCCATCCCTCCACCCATCCACCATCCATCCATCACCATCCATCTACCATCCACCATTCAGGAACACCCTTCCCTGGGGCATCCACCATCTACCCATCCATCATCTACCCTTCCACTATCCATCTACCATCCACCCATCCATCTATCCACCATCTACCCATCCACCATCCATCCATCCACCATCCACCATCTACCATCTACCCATCCACCCATCCACCA